>CAUYTI010101822.1:0-41697 GCA_963575145.1 Galago senegalensis | reverse complement strand
GCTCGGCGCCTATAGCTCAACCGGCTAAGGTGCCAGCCACGTACACCTAAGGTGGCGGGTTCGAATCCCCAGCCTGGACCCGCCAAACAACAATGACGGCTGCAACCAAAAAATAGCCAGGCATTGTGGCTGGTGCCTGTGGTCCCAGCTACTTAGGAGGCGGAGGCAAGAGACTCGCTTGAGCCCAGGAGTTGGAGGTTGCTGCGAGCTGTAATGCCACGGCACTCTACCCAGGGGGACAGCTTGAGCCTCTGTCTCAAAAAAAATAAATAAATAAAAACGGAATGTGAAGAAATACTAAAAATGGTTCTATTATATTCATAATACATTTTCTTTCCTACGTTTTATTTTTTTTACAACATGGTCATATCAAAAAAAAAATAATAATAACAATAAGATGTGTTGGGTCAGATACAGAGAAACTAAGAGGAGCAGGGAAAACCCGGAAAGGTGAAGGGTCTTGCCCCAGGTCATAGTGTCGATCAATTGAAAGAGTTAAAAGTAGAGCACACAGTAATGAGAATCTCACTCTCTCTGGGTCCAGCAAGGAGAAAAATGCAGCCTGACCTGGCCAGAATCCATTGTCCTAACTCAACTATCACCTTTGATGGAAGCCTCCCTGTCTGGAAAAGCAGAAACATAGACTATTTCCACAGTAGCCCTAGAGAATGGCCCTAAGCACACGGAGGGCTGGTTATGGGAACAGCTCCCCTTCTCTCTAAGCAAAGGGGGCTGCACCCACACAGGGGGCCACCACTCCACACCATCAATGTCTTGAGAAAAGCCTCAGTCCCAAGTCTCAGCACACACTGCCCTCCCTCTCTCCTGCCTTCTCCTCCAGCACGCAGAGGCCGTGACCACTTTGTTTTTCTTATTGTTACAAAGTATTCATATAACACTTCCGCTGTCTGTCCAACCACCCTCTCCTTCCCTGCTGCCAGCCACGCTCTGAAGATTGATGAGAAAACACTGAAATTTTGAGATGGGGAGGTGGCTAGCACAGACAGGGCAAGGAGAGAGGCAGAGGGAGGTGCTGGGGAAGTATGGGGGATATTAGGACCTGTCACAGCTGGCAAATGATTCATTGAGGTAATGATGGTAAACTCCTCGTCTCTGAGCATCTCTGCATTTCACCTAATGATTGCCAGCATCCAGGAGTGAGGAAAGGCTCGGAATAAATCACATGAACAGACCCCACATGGGAATCCCTTAGGAATGGCATCTGAATTGTAAATGCCTGCCGGAATTTCACACAGCAGATTACAAAAAACGGAATGATATTTTAAGCAGTTCTGTACTTAAAGAGTACAATGTGGAGTCCTGAGGATTTTCTTCTATTTAGGGTTTCTCTCTGTGCCAGCTGGAGCTTTGCATATCTCCTGCTCACTTGGAAACTTCTGGTTGTGGATTCTGAATGGGAGTGAGTAAGAGAGTTTCCCAACTTTCTTCCAACAAACTCACTCCTAACTGGCCCAGTCCTCCTTTTGCTCCAGCAGAGTTCTTCTCAAGCCAGTTGCCTTTGCTACCAACAAAAAACTCCTGGGAGATTGAATATACAAATGGACAATGGCCAGACCATATATAAAAGTCGAACTCCAACTCACAACCTGCAGCAACCAGCCCAGGAAAACAATCCCTTATATATAGTGACCAACCCATGAAGCCACCTGCTGTCTACAAGTCAGAGTCAAATCACTATCTCTCACAGTCAGTCCAGGAAGACAAACAATATAACCTGTCACAATCTGCCAAAAATTTCTAGGACTTGATACATTATCCTTTGAAAAATGAATTCTGATTTTTGTCCCCACTTTCAACTTAGGACCAAGCAAGAGAAAGTTGAACAGGTACTCCAGACCAATCATCTGGGGCACCTCTGTCTTCGTCTGTCAGGGCTGCTATAACAAAACATGTGATTTAAAACCTCACAGTTCTGGGGGATGGGAGGTCTGAGAGCAAATGCCAGAACGTTTAGTCTGGTGAGGACTTGTGCTCTGCTCCAAAGATGGTGCCTTGTTGCTCTCCACACATGGCAGAAGGCAGAAGCTGAGGCAGCACCACACAGCCTCTTTTATGAGGCCACTGATCTCATTTATGAGGGCCCCACCCTCATGACTTAATCAATTCTTAAAAGACCCACACTGGCAGTTGAACTTCAACGTATAAATTTTTCAGGAACACATTCACACCATCTGCTCTACTTCTGATTAGCACTTCCAAGTTCCCCAGGCCAGCAGTCCTACTCAGCACAGCCAGAGCCTTTCTTTTGCTCTGTTATAAAGCTTCCCCACTCCTGTGCCTGTGTGTGAGTTACTGGCAAAATGTAGATGATGGTGACTGACACCTTTGCTGTCCAAAGTTCTGAATACATAACTGTTGCCTCTTCTCATTTGGTTGGTCTTCACTTGTTTCCACATGCCTAAGACTTGTATTCTCAAATAGTTTTAATGAGAAAAGCTAATCAAATTAGTCTTTGAGGAGTTCAAGTACATACTGCAGGCCCAAACCTTTAATTCCGGTTATTTGAATAAGAACATTCTCTGTCACCACCACCTGAGTCAGCTCAGTGTTTTCCTTCCACGTTTTTCACCTTGTTCACTGCCTAAGCCTTGGGAAAATGCACACCTGGAGACATTCTCAGGCAGTAGCTTTGTAGTTGTCCCTGAAATAGTAACTGAAATGAGCCACGTCTGGCTCTAAATCAGATTCTTAGCTAAAATTCAGTTCTAATCTTTCTATTCAACATCATAATCCTTTATCACTAGTATCAGCACATTAAAGAGAATTCTAGGATGGAGAATAATAATACTGATCTTTTGGGTTATGATTTTTAGGGGTACTAGGAAGGACACTGTGAATCCACAGTTACGTCTTCCTCTGACCTGTCATTGTGCCTGACTTTTCTTCTTTAGAGATTTCTCTGGATAAAGCACTCCTCGTGATCTATACAACCAACAGGCAGACTGCACATCAGAATCACTTGGAAAGCTTTATAAATGATGGTCTCCTATACCAGTCCCATTTCCTCTCCCAGGGTATGGTCTGAGGCATTAACTGTTTTTATTTGAAAAATAAAAATTATATCTATTTATGGCAAGTTATAAAGGATTTGAAATACACAGACACACAAGTTACTTTGGCAGCACTGCACAGGCAGCTTGGTAAGGTTTCCTAACATTGGTATATTTCAGTGTCTCACAGCTGTGTTCTTGTTGACATACGGAGGTGTCAACGTGTGACATTCATTATTGTTGTGCGTGTTTTTTGTGTGTGCCATCGTGAGAGTGTCAGAGCTTGAACTAGAGCAATGACCCAACATTAAATTTCTTGCTAAGCTTGGAAAGAGTGGACGTGAAATCAAGGATATATTAGTCCAAGTTTATGGGGATAATGCCATGAAGAAAACAGCAGTGTACAAATAGATTAAACATTTTTCTAAGAGGACAGAAAGCGTCACTGATAAAGAGAGGTTAGGGTGGCCCGTAATGAGGAGAACTGACAAAAGCATTGCAAAAACATGTTGAATTGTGCATCAAAATCATCAGCTGACTGTGAAGAGCATAGCAGACCAAGTAAACAGCAATAGAGAACAGTAAGTAAAACTATCACTGAAAATCTTATCATGAGAAAGATGTGGCTCCTGCGTTACTACAGTGCACCAACCCACATAGCACTGTCTATGAGGGAGTTTTTAGCCAACAAACTAATAACTGTATTGTAATAACCTCTCTACTTACTTGACCTGGCCTGTCAGTGGCGTTCACTATCCCGCTTCTGACACCACTTGTCAGGGCCCAGGACTGGCCAGGTCTCGGGCCCAGCTTAGGTAAGTTCTGGACACGGACCACTAAGCTACCTTGCTCAGGAACAGTTGGTGTTGAGGGCTATCTACTTTAGCTGGAGAGAGAGAGACAGAGTATCTTAGAGAGTAAAGGTCTTCTTAGAACAGATAGCTCTTAATCTTTAGCAGAGCTTGGTAATCTTCAGCAAAGATGCCGTGCTGGCGTTCTGCAGGCAGGAGAGGAGACAGAGTCAGAGTAAGTGGATCCGTGATAGAATGCGCATGCCTCCCGACTGCCTTCTCCTCCAGCCTAATATAAGGCTGAGCTCGTGCCTCTCACCACCACAGGTGTAGAGACTGCCAATTCACCAATGCTCTCATCTCACAAGCTCACTCATGCTTGTTAGAACCAAATCTCTCTCCATGCCCTTTTCACCAAGGTGTTCCATGACAGGTATTTCTTATAACTCTCACTCCTCTTAGCCATAGGCTATATGGGCTGATACACTGGCCCCCAGTGACTCTTTCTCTACCTGAAAATAAAGAAAATATTGAAAAGCAGACATTCTGATGACAGTCAAGACATCGAGGGTGATACAACAACAGCTCTGAGGGCCATTCCAGAACAATAATTCCAAAATTGCTTTGGAGGCTGGAATACATTCTGGCATCAATGTACAGCTTTCCACAAGGGGAGTACTTTGAAAGTGACTGTAGTGATATTCAAGAATGAGGGATGTAGCACTTTTTCTAGGGCGAATTTGTGAACTTAACTGCCAGACCTCATATACATATTGGAATCCAGCTAATTAACCTATGTCTAACTCTCAGACTTAATATTTATTTATGGTGAGAACACTTAAAATCTACTCTCTTTGCAGGGTTCGAATGTACAGGAGATTGTTATCAGCTGTGGTATGTAATAGATCTCTTAGACTTAGTCCTCTGTCTAACCGAAATTTTGTGCCCTTTGACCAACATCTCCCCACACCCACCCCAGCCTCTGGGAACCACCATTCTGCTCTCCACTTCCATAAGTTCCACATATAAGACTCCACATATAAGTGAGGTCACACAGGCTTGTGTTCCTGTGCCTGGCTCATTTCACTACATAATATCCTCCAGCTCTATCAATGCTGTCACAAATGACAGGATATACTGTTTTTTAAAGACGAAATAGTATTCTGTTGTGTTTATATACACCACATTTTCTTTATCCATTTATCTGCTGATGGACATTTAGGTTAGTCATCCTCCATGGATAAGGAGGACTTTTTCATGGTTTCAGTTACCTGTAATTAACCGTGGTCTGAAAATATTAAGTGGAAAATTCCAGAAGTAAATAATGTAACAAGTTTTTCAGTTGTGCACTGCTCTGAGTAGCATGATGCAATATTATGCAGTTCCACCGGGGACATTAATCATCTCTTTGTCCAGTATCTCCATGTTGTCTACACCACCCTCCTTTAGTCACTTACTAGCTATCTCAGGTATCAGTTTGAGAAAACATGATATACTTTACACAGGGCTCAGGACCACTCCCAGTTTCAGGCATCCACTGGGGATTCTGGACTGTAACACTCACAGATGAGGGGGAACTACTGCCCTTTTTAAACTCCCAAAGTGATTACAATGTACAAACAGGTTTGGAAATTTTCCTTACCTTCAAGGCTACAAACAGGTTTGGAAATTTCCCTTTTGTTCAAGGCACGAGGTCTGTACTATTTGCCTTGGAATTTCCTCTGCCTAGCTAGTGTGCCTGGCATATAGTAGGTTTTCAATGAATGTTTTTCACTTAACTAAGAGAGGAATAAAGTGTCAATCAATAATAGTTTCCTGTGAAGTAGGTTCATCTACTTGCTTTCCTATGCAACCAAGAGGACAGGGAGCACTCTGAGTCCCCTGGGAGGCAAGGAGACAGTGGAAAGAAGAATGGGCAGAAACAGGAGGGCCAGAGTACAAAGAACCAAAACTTAACAATATTTTACATAATAATTTTTCCAGGGTTTCAATGACCATGATGTGACCCTCTTAATAAAAATGTATTTCAAGATTGAAAATAACATGACTGAAAATTTTTATGTCCACTAAGACAATGAATAAGTACCTTCTTGCTCCTATACCTTTTCAAACATAATGGTCACAGAGAGGCTAGTCCCAGGCATAATTATGTCATGGGGAAGGGTCTTAGGTTGAGTTCCCTAAGAAGTTGACTTTGAGAGCAAATACAATAGAAGCTGCATAGTTGACCACCTCTCTATGTTGACGATCAACCTAACTTGGCCTTAGTTTCACAGACTGGACATGGACATGCACCACATGTATGGATCAATACAGTAGACCTAGTTCCTTGTGTTGACTGCCCTCATAGGTTGACCAGTTTGCTACAGTCCCTTGGGTAGTAATTCTACTGTAGAGAGGTTCTACTGTAATTTATTCAGAAGGTGATCCCCAGAAATAACAGGTGGAAGGAGAAAGAGACTGAGAGGAGGGAAGAAGTGAGAGCAAAAAAGGAAGGATGGCAGTAAAGGGGAGCCCAGTCCAAGGTGGATCTCATGGGCATTCTACCTCTCCAAGCCCTCGTGTGGCTTCACACTCTACTGACACTGTCTGGAAATGCCTCCTGATTGTCATTCCACGCTGCGCACTACAGATCACACAGCCTATCAGCAGAGAGCTTTTGTATAGGAGTAATAGTAATAATGATACTGAAAATTATCATTAGTACAATCTAACATTAGGTAATATTACGAGCACTGACTCCATGCCAAGTACATAACTCATTTTCTCCTCCTCATCATCCTAACAGACTCTTCTTTGATTCCATTTACACATAGATGGAGATTTCAGGAGACTCAAAGACCTGCCCAGGTCACACAAGCTGGTAAAAGGCTGACATAGGAATTTGAACCCTGACCTATCTACCCCCAACCTCTTTTGTTAAAGGCTCTTGAGCTTCCACAGCAAGGTTCAACCTGTGAGGAACCAAAAACAAAATATTGGATTGGTTAGCAAGTTTAAAAAAAAAAATAGCCCATTTTAAAAGAGGAAAATTACAAGGCTAAAACTTCATTAAAACAGATATTTTTAAAGAAAAACACTAAAAAAATCAGGTTATAATTAAAATGGTGTTTTAAGAAGTGTTTTGTAATCTATAAAAGATCTTGCAAGTGTAACATAATCGCACTGTTTATCTTGAACTGATATGAAATGCATAACCACATTGTTGGTTACAAAATGAAAGATGAAATACTCTTCAATTTTATATTTCTAATGTAATGGCTAAATTTCATCTCATGGTTACTTTTATCTTCCTATCTCCAGAGGCTGATAGAAAAAGACATATTAATGTGATAGAAACAGTAGAACTTCAAGCAATGTCAAACACAACGCCTTCTGTGCTGTTGCTGTTTTGATTGCATGGCATCTTATAGACTTTGGTCTCTACCAGAATGATCAATCTGTCACTTGAGTTATTTGACTATTGATTAATTTTCAGAAATGTGTTGACATAAGTCTTACCGTAAAAAGAAAATCAGCTCCCCTGCCTCCTGCCACCAGGATTCCGAGTCTCAGGTCTTTGCCTTTTTGCATGATTAATGTTGTTCTGAACCTAAAGAATCAATAAACATTCTCTGAAGCAGAGATGTCTACATCCCTAAAGAGGGTGGCCCATTTCGTTTCCCACTCAATCTACAAAATGCATTACCCTTTGGAATGAAAGGGTCAGGCCTGGCTGGTTGATGAGAATCAGGGATGCTGTTCCAGTTTATTTATCCTTTTCCTTTTCCATTTCCTTTTCCAGAAAAGCCTTACATTTAGGGGTGCACCAAATAGCCTCCCTGGTGGCCTGAAAGAGTAACTACATTTGCACATTCCCAAATGACTAAGTTAAATGTTGGAAGAATTCAATCCTTTGAGACTCTGTTTTGAATGATGCTGATATTGTCTTCTTAAGCGGAAAAAACTGAAGCACACACAGGCACTCTTCCTATAAGATTCTCCGGAATAGACAGCTTCATCCTCAAGTGCTTAGAAATCTACCCTCTTCCAGGAGACATCATTTGCTTAGATGGAGAAAAAGCTTCCTTCTCTACTGATGCCACATAGGTTGGCTCTCCTGCCTTTTTGAGGGGAAAGATATGACCTTGCTGTATGTAAACATAGCCGTGTCCCACACACAAGAGCCCAGAAAAGAGCATGGAGGTCACCAAACAACAGATGTGGAAGAGAGACAAGAGACACACATCCTTGGAGTCCTCTGTTTGTCCACATTATTATAGAGAATTGTCACCAAAACTAAGGCCGTGACTTCCATACATGTCAAGGTTAGGGCTCCTTTCCATGTAAAATGAATGAAATGATTTGGAAGCAAGATTTAAATGTTTGAAGAAATAAAAAGGTATTCAATATGAATGTCAAGTATTCTTGGCTCTCCTCTGCCCTCCATCCGCCTGAGACCGTACTCCCCCAGGGCCAGGGAGTCTAACAAGGAGGCACAACCATGCTTAATATGTGGCATCTACTGCAGAACCACTGTCTCATTATATATCACTCCAGACCCAGAGAAGTGGAGAAAAAAACTGATGGCTGAATGCACGGCTGAGCCCTTTGTCTAGTAAAAATGGGATTCTTGCTGGGACTTGGGTCTCCAGAGTTGAGGCGAATTCACAAAATAAAGCAAGATAAGGGAAACACGATCTGATAAGGCTGGAAATGACTGCCAATTCATTCAGCCTGAATGAGGTCCCCCTGGGACCTTGTCAACACACTGGATTTGAGCTCAAGAGTTCCAAGAAAAGATTTTTCCTGTACACACAGTCCTGGGTCACCAGCTTACAAAGGAAGAGTGGGAAGACTTAATTTTCTTAAACAAGATGCCATGACAAGCCCTGGGTTTGACACAATGATGATTCCAAAATCAGCCAGCTTCTGGGGCTATTTGTGGCACAGATCTGCAGAGGGAATTCTCTCCGTGCCTGGAAAGAAGAAAAATTAGCATTCCAACCATGTCATTGAACCAACTTGGGACGTTATTTAATATATCTAATTACATGAGAATAATTTCATTAGCGCTAGCTTTCATTTGAATATGCTGCAAATGGTCAAAAAAATTTATATCTCCTTCCTGGAACACATCCCTAATGAGATTTTTGTGGCTGAAGATTTACTCCATATGACAACTACAAGGTACCAAATTTGGAGCTAAATGAACACATTAAGCAACCAGGCAGTACTTCTTGGGTTCCTAATTACCATTATTTACAAAGTGTCTTATAATCACGAGGCAAATGTCATTAAAGTCCTGTGTATAACTTTGCAGGGAGTGCCGAAATGATGACACACTTCTACTTCTAGAGGCCAAGAGTTGCTGGGCTCCTGAGCTCCTGGCTCCATTTTTTTTTCTTTTTTTTTGAAACAGAGTCTTACTCTGTCACCGTAGCTGGTGTGCAGTGGCATTATATTATCAATCACCACTAGCTGCAACCTCAAACTCTTAGGTTCAAGCAATCCTTCTGCTTCAACCTCCCTGGTAGCTGGGGCTGCAGGTTTTTGCCACAATGACTGGCTAATTTTTCTATTTTTTTGTAAAGACGGTATATGGCAGTGTTACCCAGGCTAGCTCTAAAACTCTTGACCTCAAGCAATCCTCCTGCCTCAGCCTCCCAGAGTGCTAGGATTACAGGCGTGAGCCTGGGCCCAGCCTCCTGGCTCCTTATTAACCCTCTAAATGTCTCACAGTGGAGAAAGGGGCTGGGATGCACGACAGCCCCGTGCGTCTGCCACTTGCACTCTCTTACTAGGCTCCGGTGACCTGGGTTTCCTACTCTGGGCAGGGTTTCCACCAAGATGAAAAACAAGGCTGTCCCCACTTTGCTGCTGCCTCCTATGCTTTCTTTTTTTTCTTTCTCTCCCTTTTTCTAGCCCACTTCTTGTGCCCTACTCTGAACACCACCAGAAAGTAAACACGCAAAATGAATCTTTCTACCTAATAATGAAAGCACTCGGCTTTTTAATTTTAGCCCAGTCCAATCTCTTGGGATATTTAGCTCAGCGTTATTTATAGAGAATGACATCATCCCCTGATACCTTAAAGACTAATTGATAAATATGTCAAAATCCAGCTCATGCAGCATCAAACGGCTCACCTAGGAATCTGGCATTCCCAACATTTTTCCCTCTCTTTGCATATGACTCAGCCGAGGTGCCCCCACTCACACACTCTTCAGACCCCTCTGTTACCAGTGTGTCACCAGTGCCCCTCTGTGTTTTGTTTTACCACCAGTCCCCTAACCCGGGCATCCTGGAGTCCCCAAATGCCATTCTTTTGGAATCAGCGGGAAGAGGACTGCAGTTACAGATCAAAGCAAGCCACCAATGCAACCACATTAATACCTGCAGCTTTAGAGAAAGAACAAGAGCAACAGCCCTGCTTTTAAAGATGTCAAGAATACAAGATGACAAAGGCACCCTCCTTCCCCTCCAACCCCCTTTCAGCATCTCCCCACCAAGAACCATAATGTTTTATCCAGACACGGAGAGAAAAGCCATCCCCCCCTCCCCAAGAAACCCAAAGGAGAAAAGAACACACTAAATTTAGTCCTTCTTCCCCCATAAATCTTCTGCCACTGTAAGCAAGTTCATTCCGACATAATCTCTAGGAGAGCAAAAGAGAGCTTCAGGTGAAAGGTTACCTACATTTATAATGTCAGGCACCGGGCCTGCCAGGTAAAAGGTAAATGGTAATTTTGTCATTAGCATGCCTGACCTCTTGGCCTCACCATATCTCACAGAAAACGTAAGAAGGCTCACCTGTCAAGACGCAAATGCTTAAAGGTCAACGTGCACAGAAATCTTCCAGAGCTTACCCCTGAATTGCTGACACCTTTTTATGATTGCCCGCTTAAATAAATGATTCAGGGGGCAAGACCAGGAACGACTGGCTTCATGTTGAGTCTTACAGGAGGTGTTCTTGGGGTATGCATTTCAAAATTATTTTAAAATGCTTTTGCTGTATGTGGGTATTAAGGAGCAAGGAAAGCCTTGACACTTCACAAGTATTCCCAGGCTTGAAGGATTTTTCTGTATTCCTCAAAAATACACTGTCAGTTTTTAATGTAATTACTTAAGGAATTTTCACCCTTATTTTTTGCATTTTATCCCGTGTATAAATAATTCCTTCATTTTTGTTTTTGGGAGGTGGGGCAGGAAGGCAGACAGTAAGGAAGTTTTTCACCGTGTTATGGGAACATGACCCAATTTGAAAAGTAACAGGGATGAATAGAAATTTGAAAGATCGTTCTTATTATTCTGTTCTATGTATTATTTGTTCACAAGTGAAATCACAGGAAAAAAACAATGTTGCTTTAAAAGTAAGCATAGCAGTCCCTCAAATGTTTGAACATGGAATTACTACACAGCCCTGCAAGGTCAATTCTGGGCACAGACCCAAGAGGATTGAAAGGAACAGAACAAATACTTTGACACCAATGAAGGCAACAGTATCAATCACAATAGTCAAAAGATAGAAATGACTCCAATGTCCATCAACAGATGAATAAACACTATCTGGTCTATTCATACCATGGAATATTCTTCAGCCTTACAGAGTAAGGAAACTCTGGCTCAACTACCATGTTGATCCTTGAGGACATTATGCTAAGTAAAATAAGTCAGATACAAAAGGCCAAGTACTGGAAGATTCCATTCAGATGAGATGTCCAGAATGGGGAAATCTACAGTGACAGAAAATAGATTGTTACCCAGGGTTGGCAGGAGCAGGGAGGTGGATTTGGTGGTCGATGGCTCAGAGGCACAGAACATTTTTCTAGGCTAATGAAAATGTTCTACAATTATGTGGTGATGGATACACAACTTTGTGGATATACTAAAAGCCACTAAATTGTGCGATTTAAATGGGTGAATCATAGGTTACGTGCATCATATTTCAATCAAGCTCTTTCCAAAAAGTAAGCATGACATATTTGGGTGGAAATGCTAATATTATGAATGGCATAAAGGTAGAGTTTCCTGATAAAATAGATCTCTTTATTTGCTAAGTCTTACAAGGCTAGGTAAGAGTTCTGCTAAATCCTGCAAAGAATACCTTAAAATTGTTCATTCAAGTTATGCTTATTGGATGTATTCTCCACATGGATGAGAACTTTCTTCTCTGAACTTTGGAATTTCTCCATTTATCATTATTAGAGAATTGACATTTCCTCTGAATTTCTGTCTACAGGACAATCCTCAACCCTTGTCTTCAGACAATGGAACGTGGCATTTTCAGCTCTCCACTAGTGCCTTCAAGGTGCTCGCTCCTGACGGGAGCCTTTGTAAGTTCTTGCTGAACTGTAAAACACTGGGCCTTCCAGCATTCTGGAATTACTGAGGAAGACTGGCTACCTTTCACTTACCTCCTGGCTGGTTGGGAAAACCACTCATCGCACTTAGAATAGTTCCCTACCTTTACATAAATTCTTGGCCGTTTTTGAGCTACTTTATCACAACCACTTGTCTGTATCCCTCATATTACCACAGTAAAAGACCATTATAAAATGGGCTCGAGGAAGAAAAGGAGACACAAAAGAGAAATCTACAAATAGGCTTAATTATTTTTAAAGGTGCCAATCCTAATTGTATCTTGAAAAGCCAGCCTAAAGCAAAATCAAGTATCAACTGTAAACTGTCCATCCAAGTAAGCTGTCCATCCAGCTTGTGAATAAAATGAATTCTTCCATCAACCTTCTCGAGATCCTTCTTGGTTAATCAGCTGTGTAACTGCCCATCAGACAGTAAGTGTGTAGTGCTCCCAAGAAGGCAAGCAACTCTCAAGAAAATCTATTTGCCGCATTATTGTGGACCAAATGTTTATATCCCCCCAAATTTATATGTCGACATCCTAACCACTAATGTGACGGTGCTAGGAGGTGGAGCCTTTGGGAGGTAATCATGAGAGTGGAGCCCTTACAATGGGATTAGTGGTCTTGTAAAAGGCATATCACAGCAAGAGGACACCATTTATGAGGAAGTGGGCCTCACCAGACAATCCACCAGCATCTTGATCTTGGACTTCTCAGCCTCCAGAACTGTGAGAAATAAATTTTTGTTGTTTATAAGTCAATTTATGGTTTTCTGTTATAGCATCCAAAAAAGACTAAAGTAAGCATCGACTTTCACTGACATCAATAACCATTCTGTGATGTACTGATTATTTCTCTTATGACTCAAAAAGGTATGAGTGTTTTTGTGAGGGCGTGATTGATCCCTATGAAGGGGGATCAGGCTACGCCTTCTCAAGATTCTTACCCCAGAGGATCTAATCACTGTGCCTCATCCTCACCTCTCAGACTTCCTCCCTCGGATCTCCTGGCTTCCTCTGGTCCAACCCACTGGCTGTGCTTTCCTTCTCCACTCCTCACTCCTGCCATTTTTTAAATTATCTGAAGAGCATGACCATCCCTATGGTTACAGCATCCATGGAGAGATTCTTCTCTTTTCAGAAGGAAGGGAACATTCCAGGCGGGCCTCATCTCAGCCTTTCTCTTCCTCCTCCTCTCCTCCCATTCCCTTCCCCCTCTTCCTCCCTTTCTGTCTCTCATTCTCCTTCCCACTCTGCTGTCTCACATACCCAAATTCCTGGGCACCTTTTGCAGCTCTCTGAGAATTATTTGTAAAGAATTTACTCAAGCTAGGAGTAAGGGCAAGATACTCAGACAATTAGGATTCTACCCAAAATTCTCACGGTTAGGGCACCAACAACTTGTGAATAAAATTTATTCTCATGAACCTTCTCAAAATCTTCCTTAGTTACTCAGCTGTGTAACTGCCCATCAGACACCAAGAAATGGGAGGCCCATTTAGTTAACAGTACTTGAAAGTTTGAACTCTGGTAAAGCTCTGTACAGGGCTCACCGCCATCCTCAAATGACTGGAATGGGCTTTCTTTACAGGTTTGGGCTTTCTGTAGAGGGTGAGGACTTTATTAGGCAGGTGCATGTACGGATCAATCTGATTATTTTAAAATGTGACAGTGGTCTTAAAGGAGTGGAGAAATAAACTCATCACTCTCTAGCAGAACTTCAGATTGGATCAACTGGGATCAACGTGAAGAGTAAGAAACCATTGGTAAAACCCAACTAAATTTGAGCATCCCTGATCCAGAGCAAAGAAGGCTCTGTTGCTATCTGTCTAAAGGGTAGGACACAGTACAGGTAAATTTAAAGTTTATTCTCCACCTGTCTACAGGACTATTAGAGACACTCAATTAGATAATTTCCAGAAAGTATAAACGCAATCAGCAAATCCAAATTCCGAACAATCTATCTGTCCAGCTAGCTGTAAGGAAACATGGAGAACAACTCATTTTCTTCCCTTCTCTTTTTCATTTTCAGTTATCTTGATGCTTAAAGATAGTTTGTGCATCATTTTATTTATTCTGTTTGAATGAATGAAAGAAAAAGTTCCAGAGATTATCCCATACTACAAAGTCTAAGGATAAATATCCTCATTTGAACCCTAAAATCAAATCAAATCTTATAATGCCCTATGGCCCTACAATCTTATTTTTATATAACCCAATGATCAAAACCTACCTACTTCTGTATATATTTGTATTATATGCAATATATGGAAATATGTGTTTGTATATAATTATTTCCATATGGAGAGATATAAAGGTAAATTCTAGGTTGTAAACATCAGTTAGGAGTGTGGTGTGGGAGGAAAGGATCAGAAAAAAAGAAGGAGCTGAGCAAAAAGGAAAAAGGGAAAAAATGAGGTTACAAAGCACTGACACATGTGGTATCACCCATTTATATGATTTGAAGTCTTTTTATTTCAATTTTAAGAAATCTGTATAATTTTAAATTTAAACAATCATGCAAAGCAAATTTTTAAAGCAAGAGATTCTGGCCCTTCTATACTTGGATAAAATTCCTGCTGTGATAAAATCACTAGCACTGAAGTTTGGATACCTCTGTGCTTATTGCTGGATATTCTCAGTGTGTGAGCTCTGGGAGGGTGGGGGCTGTATAATATTGTTCCCCACTAACAGGTGGGATTGCTAGAACATGAGTGTACACAGAATGAGTGAGTGGCAAGACACCAATGCCAACGGATCCTCAGACCTACAGGAGACAGGTGGATAGTCACCCTTAACTGACAAAACGAAGCCACACATTCTAGCTCTAAACAGCAAATTGGTGATGTAGCATACCACATTTGAGAAATTTTTGAAAAAATTTTCCCTGTTTTAATTTCACATCTGACGATGGCGTTCTATCCTGTTTTAAGAAACAAAGCAACTTGATAACGCAAAATAAAGGGAAAATAAATATCACTTGGTTTCAAACCATTTTTTCTCTGCCGCACATCGGAAGAATAAGAGTTGTCTTGGACCACACATTAAATACGCAAACACTAATGAAAGCTGATGAGCAAAAGAAATTACTTTTCATGATATCCCACCCCACAGATAAACAAAAAAAGTGCTCATCAAAATCAGCATGCGGCCCACAGGCTGTAGGGTGGACACCCCTGAAAACCTCCTCATTCATATCTCCCCTTCACCCCAACCATTTACAATCTCTATTGTTCGGTGGCATAAAAAAGCTCAGAGGTAAACTCTCAGGAATCCTTTTCCTCTGAACACAGGGTAAGCGACTGAATTTTCCATTTCAATGTACCATATGGACCTTCACTATCCTGGACTTTTGTACTATCCCTGTATGGGTAAGAAAAAAATTATTTTAGCCATACTTCACAGCTGGTCTTTTTCAAGAGATTTTGCTGAATTGTGATCATCTCTCAATAGTGGTTCTCCATATCCATTTAATGAGAACTTCTTTGTAACTTTCCACCACAGCGTTAATGCATAAGAATTCCTATCATTAAAGTCATTAAACTATCAGTTATTGGATGCCAATAACTTAAACTCTCTCCCTGATCCTGCCAAAGAAGTAAATATTGTGCTCCATTTCACTGTCTCTTTCTTCTTGCCTTTTTAAAAACCAGACGTTCTTATCATCAATTAATTTTTTTTACGTTTCAGTTGTTGATTTTTTTTCTAGGTAAAATGAAAATGTTGACCCAGACACGTGTGATAATGTTTTGTTTCACTGCACTGATTATTTAAAAAGCGGCAGGTGCACTTTCATCCCATCTTTTCTCGGCCTTTAAGTGAACGTGGCCTCATAAACACTGTTCACAGAAGCAATACGTTTAGCTGTGTCGGATCCTGTTGGTTCCCAGCGAGCTTCAGACAGGGGGCATAAAAAAGGGTGACAGTTTCAGAAGCCACTAAAATTTTATACTTGGCTTTGTGACCAGGATTAACGCATTTTAGCTAAAACTCCATAAGAAATGCTGGTTGCTCTGCTGTGCGTCCGTCACAGCCATGAAAGCTCCCCAACCCAGCAGCCTGCCCCATAAACAGTAAGTGTATTGTAAAACCATTTATAGCTGTTATAAAAATATTTTGACTATTTTACCCAACCACCTGAGTGAGACACCTGATACTAGTTACAGGGGAAAGAAAAAAAGATTCCTCTTTCCAATCCAGGCTTTCAGAATTGGAGGGGGAGGTGGAGAAGAAGAAAGTGACTTTTCTATCAAAGTCGTCTGCAGCGAGGGCCAGCAGCATCTCTGTTACAAGTCTCATCCAACGTGTCTTTACTTCTCTTCCTCATTATTTCCACTAGCAACAGTTAGGAATCCTGCTCTGGCTTCATCTGAGAGAGGCCTGGTAAAATACTGGGAGGGAGTTCAGGCTACTGCCTATCGGAAGGAAGAGAGAAGCCAATATAGGATGTTTTCAGAGCTGTCCTCACAAAACTCCTTCCTCCAGGGATGCAGCCCCAGGAGCAGCAGCCTGGAGTTCAACCCACACCTGCCCCCCGACCCACTCGTAAACACCAACACAACTTGGCCTTGCACTAGTCTGCTCTCATGCACCTTCTCTACCTACCCCCTCCGCCCACATGACACCAACTAGACTCTACTCTCAGTGCTGCCCTGAAATCCACAAGCTAGTCCTTACTTCACATAGGTATATAGACTGAGAGACTGTATACAAAAGTAGACAAAGGCCAGACCATTTATAAACTAGACAATCTGTGCCTAGGAAGCCAGCCTGCTAACCACAGCAACCCGCCCAGGGAGCCGGCCTGCTCTCTGCAATGCAGGCTTTTAAAAAACTAGACATTATCTCTAGTAACAATCACGGGAGCCAAACAATAACCTCTGTAACAATTGCCCCAAAATAGCCAGGACTTAATTAATAACAGAGCGCTTTCTAATTTTTGTCCCTCCTTCCAAGTCAGCACCAACCAGCTGCCTCCAGCATCTGTGCCAACAGCCTCCAATCTGGACACACAGGAAGCTTCCTTTTCCTCCATTCTACACCTCCCCCCACCCCCACCCCCTGCCTGCCTTTTCTGCAGAAAGACAAGTGATGGAGGCTGACTCCCTAGCTACACACAGTGAGTTCTGAATAAATAGCCTTTGCTTGTTCTCACTTAGTTAATCTTCATTTATTTCCACAGAAGAAAAATAATTCTTTCCGGTTAACTTTAGGGATTTCTTCAAGGACAATTCTATTAAATGACTAGACCCAGCTTTTGGAGAAATATTGTGGTGCCCACTGCAAATAGGAACAGATTATTCCCAAATCTCTTTGGGATTTTCCCAGGGGGTTCTGTGAGGCAAGTGTCTTGTAACACTGACCCATAGAATACATGGGTGGGCCATAGAACAGAAGGAAAGTGCAGAATTTATGGCCACACTGCTGATGGATGCTTGGCTTTGTGTGACCATGTAAAGTCCTACCTAGACCCCAGAATCCATGTGAAGTTATATTTCTTCCTGCCAACCAAAAAACAAAACAAAACAAAAGTCTCCCCAACTCTTCTTGGAAAGAAAATGGAACGCAGGTCTATCCTCCCAGCCCGGCCTTTCCACTACCCTTGACATTCAGCCACGCTGGTCCCATTCATGTCTCAAATATAAAGTGCATTTTCCTCTCCCCTAGAACCCTTTCCCCAGCCCACAGTAAAGTTTACCCAATGTTCAAGAAGACATGTCACCTCCTGTCTTTATGTTCTCCTAACACGTCGAACCAAAATCACTTGCTCGCTCATCTTCGTTTGCAGAACAGAATATGAACCCCTGTAATGGCACATCAGAGGAATTTACTTATGAGGCCATCTCCCCAGATGGGCTGAAACTCCCCAAGGACAGGAACTGTGTCATAGTAGATCATATCTCTAAGTCAACTGAAATATATGAAGGAAAGAAGGGAGGGAGGGAGGGAGGAAGGGAGGGAGGGAGGGAGGAAGGAGGGAAGGAAGGAAGGAAGGAAGGAAGGAAGGAAGGAAGGAAGGAAGGAAGGAAGGATTTTAAGAACTGCTTAAAACATCCAACCTTTATCATGTCCTTCTGTTTTCTACATAAAGCTCTATTTCCAGATGCCATTTCTGTTCAGGCACACCTAATAATGTTGTAATCAGATTCTAGTATAAAGCATTTGCTCATATTAGAACAAAATGCATAAACCTCCCCAAGTCCTCAAGACACCAACCCTTTTTCTTAGCCCAGTGGAGGGTCAGATGGATCTAGTTTCATTTGGACTTTGCCCTTCTGGCTCAGTGCATTGTTTCCTACGTTCATGAAATACTTGCTTCAGCATCTGTAACATGAGAAAAATAACACCAACTCAGAGAGTCATTTTTTGTGCAATTAAATGAGACGAGTAGATGAAATTCCTGGCATACAAAAGGCAGTCAGTATTTGCTCATTGCTTCCTCTACTCTAATTCTCTCACCTTAATCCAGGCATTCAAAATCAGAACCCAGTAACCCTGGATTGCTTCAGGCACCAGCCACACAGGTTAACAGTCATTTTCCTCTAGAGAACCTCAGGTCTTAAAAGCTTTAATAATTTTGGACAACACCTCCCAAACAGGAAGTTATATTGTCAAGCAAATACATCTCCACTGGTGAAATTAGGTGCTCAGTCTCAGAGATGAGACGTGCTCAGTGCAGATGGGATCAGAAAAGTGCCCTGCAAATTGGGGCCTGAGCAGCTACGATGAAGCAGGACCACCGACCTCATCTGCTCAGCTCACAATCTTTCCCCCATTCCCCCACGATCATCTAGTTAAGGTTTCACCATGATTGTGAGGATCTTTGTCTAAGAAGACTTTGAGGAAGTAGTCACATGTAGACAACAGATGTTGTGATATCGGTAAAGCTTACTCTGATAATATGATGTTTTCTTTGATGATTTTTTTAGATATTTTGTGAAAGTGAAAAATTACCTTTATATTGCTTAAACATGTTGCATGGTTAGAATAAAGGCTTCTCTGATGTTGTTTTTGGTCACATAAAGTTACAATTTTCTAAGTTTGTTTCCTGGCACTCAGAATTGTAACTGAGGCAGAACAGAATGGAGCGACTACTCTTGCTGTTCTCCAGAATCTCTGCCCTTCACGTTTGGACCTAAACCACATCTCTGCATATTGGCTGGACAGTGACAGATGGCCGGCCCTCTCATCCAGGAACACTGTTGTCTTAGGAAGCCAAAGGACTCTATGTATCCACCTCTTCCTCCTCTGCCCCCAACTCCTCCCTCCAGGTCAAGAGAAAGGCTGCCCAGGAGGGTTAGACAGAATTGGCCTCTCCACTCAGCCTCTGAAAGAGCTGCACATTCCAGGGAGCTCAACCACAGTAAACAAAAATATTGCCTGAGGTGAGGATAACACAAAAGGATGCTAAGGCTTGAAATAGGCTGTCCATCTGACCTCAGACAGCCCAGCGGAGCCCCTGGGGGCAGCTTCCTTAACCTCACCCCTCTCCTGGGACACCTGCTGCGGCTCTGGCTGTATTTATGGAGGTTACCATCAAAGCAAAGGGTGCAGAATGGTTTAGGCAGTTTGGGGGAGGGGAGGAGCAATAAGAGAAAGAGAGGAGAGGGAGAGTAATGGTATAGAAGAAAAGGAATGAAAATTGTATTAAATAAGATAGGGAAATTCTGCAAGGGTAATTTACATGAACTCAATGAAGCACCCTAAAGAGTAGCTTGAAGTTCGATTCTAAACAGTCAAGATTTGTCCTTGGTGCCCTTTTCCAAACTCTCTGTTTGAAATTATTGTCCATGGAATTTGCTGAGCAGGCTGAAAGATGGAAGGCCCTAAGGATGCATGATCACAGGTCACTGAAGATGGGGACATCAATCTCTGTGACATCGTATGTGGGAAAGCAGAGCTGCAGACATTCCTGCAGCCTTCTTTAAAAACTGCAGGGATGGGGATGTGGTGTGTGCACTCTGCAGGCTTCCATGGCAGTGATCACCTTTCTCCTCCAAACTAGGAAAGGGGCTGGGTGGACTTGAGCTCAGAGCCTCACTCTGGTATATGTTAAGTTGACTTCATTTTCAGATTTTCCTAGAAAGGTATGTGTGTAGGAAATCCAACAGGCTGGCACAAAAGCCATTTGACTTCAGTTCTGATTGACATTTGTCCTCTGAATTGGTCCTGCAGGAAAAAGGTTGAGTGGCCCTGAAGTTGTCAACGCAACACAGAGTGAACCCTGGGAATGCAATAACATCCAAGAAAACCCTTGGCCAGACCCTCCCTCACTGCCTAGAGGGTCTCTCATGACTAGCAGAGCAGGATTTTCCCTCTTCTGTGTTCACACATCATGTAATCCAGATGCCTGGTATATCATCAATCACATTTATTATAAGCTATACATCTGATGTCAATCTGCACAATAGACTGCAAGCCTGTCTCTCCAAGGCAAGGACTTTTGTCTCATCCAACTTAGCACAGTGCCCAATATATTATGAATGTTTACACAAAAACAGAGAGAACAGAATAGAGAACCAAGAGATGAACCCAGTCACTTATCATCATTTGATCTTTGATAAGCCTATCAAAACACTCATTGGGGGAAAGACTCCCTATTTAGCAAATGGTGCTGAGTGAACTGGCTGGTGACCTGTAGAAGACTGAAACTGGACCCACACCTTTTACCATTAAAAAAATTGATTCTCACTGGATAAAAGATTTAACCTTAAGACATGAAACTGTAAAAATTCTTGGAGAGAGTGCAGGGGAAACACTTGAAGAAATTGGCTTGGGAGAATACTTTATAAGGAGGACCCCCAGACAATTGAAGCAACACCAAAAATACATTACTGGGATCTGATCACACTAAAAAGCTTCTGCACAGTCAAGAACAGACAGCCTGCCTTCAGAATGGGAGATGTTTGTAGGTTATGCTTCTGACAAGGGTCTGATAACTAGAATCCATAGAGAACTCAAATTAGTCAATAAGAGAAGAACAAATAACCCTGAACGGTGCCTGTGGCTCACGGAGTAGGGCGCTAGCCCCATATACAAGAGGTGGCAGGTTCAAACCCAGCCCTGGCCAAAAACTACAAAAAAAAAAAAAAAAAGAACAAATAACCCCGTTTCTATGTGGGCAAGAAACATGAACAGAAACTTCTCTGAAGAAGACAGGCACATGACCTACGAACACATGAAAAAGTGCTCATCATCTTTAATCATCAGAGAAATGCAAATCAAAACCACTTTGAGATATCATCTAACTCCAGTAAGAGTAGCCCACATCACAAAATCCCAAAACTACAGATGTTGGTGTGGATGCAAAGAGAAGGGAACACTTCTACACTGCTAGTGGGAATGCAAGCTAATATGACCTTTTTGGAAAGAAGTTTGGAGAATACTCAAAGAACTATAAGTAGACCTACCATTTGATCCTGCACTTCCTCTACTAAGTATATACCCAGATGATCAAAAATCATTTCACAACAAAGACATTTGCACCAGAATGTTTGCAGCCCAATTCATAATTGCCAAGACATGTAAACAGCCCAAGTGCCCATCAACCCATGAATGGATTAACAAATTGTGGTATATGTACACCATGGAATACCATAAAAAAGATGGAGACTTCACATCTTTTATGTTTACCTGGATGGAGCTGGAACATATTCTTCCTAGTAAAGTTTCCCAAAAATGGAAAAAAACTATCCAAAGCACTAAATACTACTATGAAATCAATATATAATCATCTACACATTCATACGAATAGTAAAACACAACTATAATCCAGAAAGTAGAAGGGAAGAGGAGAGTGAGGGGAGGGGCGGGAGGAGGCAGGAGAGGAGAGAATATTTTGGAGGACCTCACCTAATGTGCATAATGCAATGGTACATTTCAAAACGATTAAGAAAAGAGTATAATTGTCTTACCACAACAAATAAATAAGCAAGGTGATGGATGTGTTAACCAGTTCCATGTAAGCATTTCCCATTGTATATCAAATCATTACACTGAACCCCATAAATGCATTAATATACACAATTATGATTTAATAAAAATAAAAAATATTATGAATGTGTAGTAAATATTCATTATATAAATCGATATATATAATGAAATTTTATTGATAGTAAAATATAAAAGAGAGAGCATGTCTTCCTCAATTAGTCCCTATCAACATGAAAAGCAGTGGTGGAAACACACACTTGATAACCAACTCGCTTTTACATTTCTACCTGGCACCTTCTGTTGCTCTAATCACAAACTGGAACATGATTTTGAAAAATCAACTGTGAATAACAACTTGTGCAAATGATAAAGTAAGTAAAGGATAAAGTAAATCCTGCTGAGATTTATCTGTGCTGCTCAGAAGACAGTGATCCTCACAAGGTTATCGAGTGAGGAATCATTTTATAATAACAAGAGTTGCCAAGCTCAGCAGACAAAAATCCAGGATACTCAGTTAATTTAAAGTTTCAAGTAAAGTGTGTAATTATTCAGCCTAAGTGTGTTCCCATTCCTATTTGGGATACTAAAAAGTGGTTTGCTAATTATGTAAAATTCAGATTTAACTAGAAATCCTATACTTCATCAGGCAATCAAAATAGCAACCGTGTGTTCTCACTATTTCTCTTTCCCAGTATCCTTGGCCCTGGCTGCCCATTAGAATTACCCCGAGAGGTTGTAAAACTCCAGATTCCCGGACCAGTTAGATAGAATCCCTGGGATAGGACCTGGTCTTCTGTATGTTCTATCCCTGGGATAGAACCTCAGTCAAAGTTGAGAACCACTGCCCATCTTTTGGTTTTTTGACTTTCCCCCCACCCAGGGAAGAACCAAGTGAGCCAGTTTAGAATGGAATCTGAAGAATGGTACCTCGGGGTATCTGGGACACCTGATTTATGATGGAGATGACACTGAGGAGCAGGGAGAAAAGGATTTGGGAAGGAAAAATGGAAGAGAAGGATGGAGAAAGGGAGAGAGGGAGGGAGAGAAGAAGGAAGGAAGGAAGGGAGGTAGGGAGGTAGGGAAGGAGGGAGGGAGAGATGAAGAAAGGAAGGAAAAGAAAGGGAGGGAGGGAAGGAAGAAGGGAGGAGGAAGGAAAAAGAGAGGGAAGGGAAGGGAATGAGGGAGAGATAAAAGGAGGGAAAAAGAAAGGGAGGGGGAAGGGAATGAGGGAGAGATAAAGGAAGAGAGGAGGGAGAGAAGGAAGGGAGGGAGGGAGGGAAGAAGGGCAGGTCTTTGCCTCATATCATACAGAACACTCAATCCAGTAGAATTCTAGATTAAATGTGAAAAGGAAAATGGAAATATCGTATAAAATAACATAGGAGCTAGAGTAAGACTTTTCTCAACGAGGACATTAAAATGCACAAACCATATACTCAGCCCAACTATGGAAGCTATAACCAATTATAGCCCAAGAAGGGGAAAGGGAGAGGTAGGGGAGGGGAGGGAGGAGGATGGGTAGAGGGAGGGTAATTGGTGGGAACACACATACGGTGCAGCTTACAAGAGTACATGTTAAATTTACTAAGTGTAGAATACAAATGTCTTAACACAATAACTAAGAAAATGCTGTGAAGGCTATGTTAACCAGTTTGATGAAAATATTTCAAATTGTATATAAAACCAGTACATTGTACCCCATGATTGCTTTAATGTACACAGCTATGATTTAATTTAAAAAAATGCACAAACCATAAAGAAAAAGATTGATAACTATGACATCAAAATGAAGGACATGTGATGGTCAAAGACATCCATAAGGGAAGGACAAGGTAAACCAGAGAGCAAGACAAACTGTTTGCGATTTATACCCAGTTCACATTCTATGTATTTTTTTAAATTCTACAAATTAATAAGAAAAAGGTCAACAAAAGAAAATAAGCAACCGCAGGAGGCTTGACCAAGAACTTCACAAAGGAGACTATGCAAATAGGCAACAAATGCAAGTTCAATTCATTTGTAACAGGAGAAATGCAGATTAAAACCACTTTGAGATGTCACTGTATTCCCACCAAAATAGCTTACATTAAAAAGACCTACATGACCGGGTGGTGCCTGTGGCTCAGTGGGTAGGGCGCCGGCCTCATATACCAAGGGTGGCAGGTTCAAACCCAGACCCGGCCAAACTGCAACCAAAAAAATAGCCGGGTGTTGTGGCAGGTGCCTGTAGTCCCAGCTACTTGAGAGTCTGAGGCAAGAGAATCACCTAAGTTGAGTTGGAGGAGAGCAATAAAGTGAGACTCTGTCTCTTAAAAAAAAAAAAAAAAAAAAAAAAAAAAGAGCTACATGACCAAAAATTGACAAGAATCTGCATTGGCAGTAATTCCCACAAACTGCTAGGAAGAATGTAAGTTGACACCGTCATTCAGAAAGGGATAGAGTCTGCTACTGCTAATAAGAATCTGACCTAATCTACTATAGAGGAGCTTACACATACCCTAGCCGGAGGTATATGCCCAACAGACATGGATACATGAAGGCATCAGGAGATTTTTACAAAGATATTCATAGCAGGGGACAACCGAAATGTCTGTTAACAGTAGGATGGGGGGAAAAATTGAGACATTCATATGTTGGAACATGTAACAATGAAAGCCAATCACAGCTTCAAATAACAACCTGAGCTCCACAAACACAATGTTGAGGAAAAAGATCCAGTCACTAAATAAAATAGGCAAAAATATAGTGCACTGGTGTCCACAAGTAGATGGCAAAAGGATAAAGAAAGCAAGGACGGACGGGGCCACTAGGAACGTATGGAGAGAGACTATTCTCCCAGTAGGGGGCGAGTTGTGATTACAAAGCGATGCACCAGGAGCTCAGAGGCTGTGATCTCGTTCAATTTCTTGCCCTCAGCAGTGATTATAGGAGTATTTGCTTTATTTTAATTCACTGAGCTCTGCGTTTATGACATGCACACTCTTGTGTAAGTGTGTTATATTTCACATCCACAAAGTTTTATTTAAAGTGATGCTCAAGACAAATTTGTGTATCTTCACCCTATTTTCCAAGTGGGTTTTGCATGCACCTGCCCCTAAGATGGTACAGGGCTCTTCCTAGGCAGGTCATCCCAAGTGCCCCCCAACCTCCACCCACCACCTTTCACCACCTAAGATTTTGCAGGCAAATTATAATTAAAAATTTTAAAAGTAGGCCAGGCTCAGTAATACTAGCAGTCTGGGAAGCCCAGGGTGGGTGGATTGCCTCAGCTCAGGAGTTGGAGACCAGCCCAAGCAAGAGTGAGATGCCATCTCTAAAAATAGCTGGGCATCATGGTGAGCACCTGTAGTCTCAGCTACTTAGGAGGCTGAGACAAGAGGATCACTTGAGCCCAGGAGTTTGAGGTTGCTGTGAGCTATAACACCACGTTACTCTACCCAGGGTGAAAAAGAAAAAAAAAATTAAAACGTAGTCAAGCATTCCTTTAAAAGTTCAAGTCACAGGCTCAGGGCCAGGTGTGGAGGCTCACCCTTGTAATCCTAGCACTCTGGGAGATGGAATCTGGTGGATTGCTTAAGCTCAGGAGTTCGAGACCAGCCTGAGAAAGAGCAACACTCCATCTCTACTGAAAATAGATAAACTAGCTGGTGTGTTGGTGCAGCTACTAGGGAGGCTGAAGCAGGAGGATCACCTGAGCCCAGGAATTTGAGGTTGCAATAAGCTATGATGACACCAAGGCACTCAACCTCTGATCCACAGAGACTCTGTCTCAAAAAAAAAAGTGCAAGCCAAGTCATGTGAGTCCTTTGCTCAAAAGCTTCCCGGGGCTACTCATGTTACTCAGAGGAAAACCCCAAGTCTTCCAGTGGCCCCTTAAGTGTGGAACAGTGTAGGAGCCAACACCAGCTCACCCCCCTGTGGCTTCTCTGCTGACCCCTGGACAGCCACTCTGGCAATCAAATGTCACTTTCTCATAGAAGCTGAGGCTGACTACAATTAGCTTTTTTTTCCTAATAAGTAGAAGAAATATAATCTAAAATAATGCTTTAAAATCTAGTATAGTAAATATACAAATAAGTAACAATCTCTTATTATCAAGTATTACATCCTACTTCATTTGGAGTTGCTAACCCTGCCCACACACTCCTGCTTTGTTTTTCCTAAAGCATTTATGACCTTCTACCATGTGATGTAATTCACCTTTCTGCTGGTATTTATTGCCTGTCACCCCCCACTGAAGCTAAGCTCTAGGAAGTCAGGGATTTCTGTCTCTTTGGTCACCACCAGAGAGGGTTTACAATAAATACATTTGGAGTGAGTGGAAAAAATGAATGAATGAATGTAATAATTTATTAAGTGCAACTGAAAAAGTTAAGAAATGTAGCTGCTACTAAAGGAACAATATGCAGATGGAGGTAACAGGAAGGATGAGATTGTCACACCTGTCTCAGGTGAATCAGAGATTCTCCTCAGTGCTGAGCTTGCCTGGTCGTTCTGAGGACACATGAGTGACAGAGAGGCAGGAGCGGAGCAGAAAGGCCCAGAGCCACCAGCTGCTGCCCACAGCAGATGTCTTCCGGATTAGATTACACAGAATCTCTCTAAGGGATCTGTAGAGTTCGCATCACTCACAGAGGGGATTCAGCTCCTGTGCTGTGTACAAAGTGCTCATTTTTACTCAGTGTATGTGGAACATCACGCACTGCTAACGGACATGTCAGTCAATAGGACACTGGGTGTACAAGGATGGTCCTATAGGATTAGAGTGGAGTGGACAAATTCCTATCACCTACTGACATCACAGCAGCTGTAAGATCAAAGTGCAATACATCATTTGTGTGTTTATGGTGACGCTGGTGGCAGCAAACCAACCACGCTGCCGGTCACATAAAAGTACAACACATTATGCGCAGTACATAATACTCGAGAATAAATGACTGTTACTTGTTTGTGCATTTACTATATTACATTTTTCACATTATTGTAGAGTGTACTTCTACTTATTAAAAAAAGTAGCTAACTGTAACCACCCTGGGGCAGATCCTTTCAGGAGGTGTTCCAGAAGAAGGCATTGACATCACGGAAGATGACACCTCCACCCATGGCTTTGCTCCTGATGGCCTTCCAGTAGCACAAGATGTGGAGGTGGAGGACAGTGATACGGATGACCTTGACCCTGTTAGGCCTAGGCTAGTGTCTGTGTGTGTCTCAGTGTCAAACAAAAAAATTTAAAAAGGAAAAAAATTGAATTTAAAAACGGAGGAAGACTTTCAGGAGAAGAATATACAGAAAGAAAATATTTTCGGTGCAGCTGTACAATGTCATAAGTTAAATGTTATTACAAAAGAGTCAAAAGGTTGAAAAATTCTGAAGTTTATGAAGTAAAATGTTGACAATAAGCTAAGGTTAACTTCATATGGAAGGAAACAAACACTTTTCCATAAATTCAATGTAGCCTAAGTGTACGGGGTTTAGAAAGCTTACAGGAATGCCCTAGGCCTTCACATTCACTGACATCTCACTCACGAACCCACACAGAGCAACATCCAGTCCTCCAAGCGCCAATCACAGGAAGTGCTCTATACAGATGTGCATTTTTTTACCATGTTTTTTCTGTCCCTTTCCTAGGTTTAGATACACAAATACTTACCATCGTGTTACAACTGCCTACAGCATTCCGTACAGTAACCTGCTGTACATACTTGTAGCCTATGAACAATGGGCTGTACTATACAGGCTGGGTGTGTAGTAAGCGTTACCATGGAGGTTTGCATACGTGCACTTTCTGATGGTCACACGATGATGAAATCGCCTAAGGAGGCATTTCTCAGAATATATCCCCTTTGTTTCCCCTAACTCCCACACTGGAAGCAGTGCAAAGCAGGTGCGGTGCTAGGCAGTGACCTTCAAAACCTTAAGTTTAAGTCAACTCTGAATTTGGGGGAGTTCTGATTTAGAAATGTCCCCATCCCATCAGACAAGAAAATTCTTGAAAACAGGCACAGTGGCTTGTTTCCTATTATATCTTACCAGTGTTTGGCTCTTAAATTGGGTAATAAATGGAGGGAAAGGATGACACTTCCCTAAGCCATAAGCACACACTTCTCTGGCTCTTTATCGGCACCCGTAGCTCAGTGGTTTGGGTGCCAGCACAATCACCAGGGCTGGTGCATTCAAACCCAGCCTGGGTCTTCCTAACAACAACTGCAACAAAAAACATGGCTGGGCATTGTGGCCTCCTACTTGGGAGGCTGAGGCAAGAGAATCGCTTGAGCCCAAGAGTTGGAGATTGCTGTGAGCTGTGATGCCACAACACTCTACCCAGGGTGACAGCTTGAGACTCTGTCTCAAAAAAAAAAGAAGAAACTGGAGTAATAACCCTTCAGGGAAAATTGCTTCTCTGTCCTAATGCCCTAGTGGCAACTGCTGAAAGCACTCCCTTCCCCAGAGGCACTTAGGTAAAGTGGGCCTCAATTCAAGCTACCTTAAGATGCACTGAGGGCCAGTCTTGGGGTTTTGCTTAGCTGCCTCTGACTTGTATGATCTCAGAAGTTCTGGCCAAACAAGTAGAACTCCCCCACCCCACCAGTACTTCCCTAGGTCCCAGCAGATGCCTCAAGGCAGTCTTTATTCCCATGACTGAAGACTTTTATTGATGCTACTTAAGTTTAAAGGCCTTGGCTCAGTGCCTGTGGCTCAGGCGGCTAAGGCGCCAGCCACATGCACCTAAGGTGGCAGGTTCGAATCCCCAGCCCAGGCCCGCCAAACAACACTGATGGCTGCAACCAAAAAATGGCCGGGCGTTGTGGCGGGCGCCTGTGGTCCCAGCTACTTGGGGGGCAGAAGCAGGAGACTCGCTTGAGCCCAGGAGTTGGAGGTTGCTGTGAGCTGTGATGCCATGGCACTCTACCCAGGGGGACAGTTTGAGGCTCTGTCTCAAAAAAAAGTTTAAAGGCCTTATTCAGGGGTAATATCTTCAGCCTAACACAATAGCTTAGAATTAGCCTTTTTATTTTTACTTGCTATATTTATACTTGTATTCTTTTATTTATTTTTTTATTTCAAATTAATACGAGGGTATGAATTTTTAGGTTACATTGTTCTCACTTCCAAGGTAAACTTCAAGTTGTAGTTGAGCCCTTCACCCAGGGGGAATGCAGACCCTCAAATTTTGCACATTTAGCTGAGATCCGGCTGTTTGCCCTCCCTCCTCCCGCCAATCGTCCTCTTCCCTCCTCCTCCTTCCCCTCTCCTCTCCTTGTTAGACTTTATTTGTGTTTCTACCGCGTGGGCATGTAATTGTTTACATATTGGTTTCATATTAGTATTGAGTACATTAGATTTTATTTTTCCATTCTTAAGATACTTTACTAAGAAGAATGTTTTAACTCCATCCAGAGTTATCTTTTACATAAAAGATGTAAAGTCTCCATCTTTTCTTATGGCCGAATAGTACTCCATGGTATACATATGCCTATTTTTAATTTGCCTCTCTTTTTTACCTAGAATCATGAAGATATATGAACATGTTCCTAGAAACCCCACTCACCACTTCAACTTTGTCACTGTAGGAAAGAGGGCTTTGAAGCTCACTCCAAGAGCTGACCTGGCTTACCTGGTATCACAGGACAAACTGGTGGCCAAGCCAGAGACAGGCCTGTGGCATTTTATTCCCTAAGACTCTTTCTACAGTGACTATGTTGGCTTCAGTGTAAATAAATTTAATGAGGTATTTCCTAAGAGCGGAAGGAGGGAGATGGCAAGTAAGGAGGTATTGGATTCCTGAAGTAGGTAGAAGGGCACAGAGAGAAAATGAGTAGACCCAATTCACAAATTTTGCCTAGGGCTAGACCTTTATACGTTTAATATATGATGATAATAATAATAGATCCACTCAGTCGCTCTTTTCTTCCGAGGGACCAAATTCACCTGCTCTTTTCGATGGTCAGATAGGAATGATATTTGAGGGCAATGACATTCCATATACATTTTGCCCTTGATGTCCCAGGGTGCCTTCCTGGAGGGTTATAATTCTTTAGCTGACTTCCAGTCTACTCCTGGTTCTCACACCAATGACTTACACCCAAGAGTGTATATCTATTATAATTGCTACCTAAAGAGAATAAGAATTACAGATAAGTAATTTTCTTTTTCTAATCTAACCCCCTGGAGGCATTTTAGCAGCTAATACGGGTGATGACAGGCATTTCTGCTATAATTTATACAATTTCATTTTTCTTAATCATGGATTTTAGTTCTCTTACGTCACCTGCTTGAAATGAAAGGAAAATTTTTTTGTCCCTCCTTTTACCTCTATAGTGTCTCTTGCAAAGTGTTTAAAGTGTCCACACAATTATGAGAAATTCAGGTTAGCATCTTCTCTGAAATGGCTTTCCTCTAATTGCCTAAAAATCCTCTTAAAATAATTTATAAAGCACGAGCTTAGGTGCTTCTGTGGGACCTTGTATTTTGAGTACTTAAGAAAATGTGTAAAGTTAATAAGTGGAGGAGAACTTGGTGACTAAGGATGAATACTTACAATAATTCGTATGGTGCCATGGAAGAGAATTTAAGAAATGTCTGGGGGTGCATAATTCATTTTTGTAGTTCTCTTATCTAACACAATGCTTGATGCATGAAAATGTGTCAGTAAATATTAGCAATTTGCATTTAATGTAATTAAGAGATCATCAAATAGTGCAGTATTCTGATCACACCCTTAAACCTCCCACATACTCTTTCAAAACCAATTCAAGGCAGCAGCCCTGAGTAATCTAAGTCAGGGCAGTGTTCCTTAGTCAAGAGAGACTAGACACTCTCATACAGCCCAGTATCATTTCAGATCTATAACTATGAATGGTAATACCATTAATGGATCATGAGGTCAATTTAGCGGGTCATCAAACAATATTTTGTTGGGATAGAATTAAATAGTACAAAATGGAACAAACAGAGTGCATCCCACATGGTCAGAGAAAGGACTTTGTGAAATCCTTTATTGCACAGTGTACAACAGCTACAGGTTATGCTGTAAAATGTATTTCTTCTTGTGATTTAAAACAAGTTCGGCAACCTCATACTAGGTTGAGTAGAGTCTTCCAAAACAATATGTCCGTATCCTAATCCCTGGAACCTATGAATGGGATCTTATTCAGAAAAAGGATTTTTGCAAATGTAATTAAGGTAAGGTTCTTGAGATGATGAGAGCGTCCTAGAGGACATATGGTTGGGCCTTAAATACAATAATAGAAAGACAGAGGGACATATGAGATGGACTAAGAAAAAGAAGAAGAAGTAATGTGACCACAGAGGCAGAGATTAGAGTGATGTGGCCACAAGCCAAGCAACAGCTGGAGTCATCAGACATTGGAAGAAACAAGGAAGGATTCTTCCTTAGAGCCTCTGGAGGAAGCATGGTCATACAGACACAATGATTTTGGACTTTTGATTTCCAGAACTGTGATAGAATAAATTTCTATTCTATTTTTAAGCTACTCCATAATTGGTAATTTATTATAGTAGCAGCAGGAAACTAATACAGTTACGGGATCTAAAAATATCCCAAGTCCTAGATGTTGTCAACAACTCCAGAACCAACTTTATCCCACCCCAATCTACTCCAAAATCCCAAAGTTGCCAAAAGAATGAAACTTATTCTAGCCCAGAGTTCACCAATAAATTGTTTAAGAGCCATGATTTTTTACAAGAAGCCTAAGGGAAGTAAAAAGAACCCCTCATACTCGCTCACAGATACCAAAACCAGATGCAGGTAATCCTCAGACTGTTCTTCTCTAGCAAGATAATTTTATGAAGGCTTTTCTTTTCTGTGCAGCAAATATTTTATTTTGTTTAATTTTCTTAATATAAATTTATAATAATAGCTATGCTTTTTCAAACTTATAGAACAGAGTAGAGGCCAGACTCGGTGGCTCATGCCTATAATCCTAGCACTCTAGGATGCCAAGGTTGTAGGAGCTCTTGAGCTCAGGAGTTCAAGACCAGCCAGGCACTGTGGTAGGTGCCCATAGTCCCAGCTATTCTGGAAAGCAGAGGCAGGAGGAGCCCAGGAGTTTGAGGTTGCTCTGAGTCAGCCTTGGCAACAGAGTGAGACTCTGTCTCAAAAAATAAAAAAAGAAAGAACAGATTCCAAAATCACTCTGTTAGACTTCTTCCAGGTTCTGGGGGCCAGCTGATAAAAGGAACTTGGCAAGAATGAGGCAAGATGGCTCGTTGAATAACAACGTAACTCGTAATCCTCCTGTTTTTTTTTTTTTTTCCCCAAATTGCCCCAAAGCTGTGTTGTGTCTAGGATGTCTGCACATCAGTTGCCATAAGACATGCTACCCATTGCTGATCTCACCCTGGCCTTTAGCAACCGTAAACTGTCTAAGCAATATACGTTACTTAGAGCATAATAAAATGGGATTATAGGCACGACTATTTGTATCAGCAATCATTAGTTCTATAAATTGCCAAGCACCTGCCCTAGCTTAAAGCAGCTGGCTTTCTTTGGCTCTTCTCCAGCTTGATGTGAGGACTGCAAAGCATGTCACAGCAAGTGATCAACACCTGTGTGACAAACACAGGAGGCACAACAGCCCAGATCCCATTCATCCACTTAGTCACCATCACTACCTTGGTGTAATTGACTCTTTGCCGTAGCATTGGAGCTAGTGCATGTATAACGCTTCATATGGTAGTTACTCAATAAATATACTGAACCTCATTGAAATATCTATTTTGAGAAGGCAATAAAAACTAGATGTTTGAGATAATAATCAAGGAGGGGGAAGAATAGAAGCAGACATGAATAATTGTGACAAACCCAAAAAGTAGCTCATTGCATTTCTGATCAACATTCCCTTGTCCCCTTATATATGGAAGGAAGGAAAGAAGGAAGGAAGGAAGGAAGGAAGGAAGGAAGGAAGGAAGGAAGGAAGGAAGGAAGGAAGGAAGGAAAGAAGGAAGGAAGGAAGGATTTTCGAATTTCATATTCCCCTACTAATAATAAGCTGGTTGAAGTTCAAAGCCTCTTACCAATCATAATCCCTTTAATCCTTAGCAAGCCACAGCAAACTAAAATTGACTCAAGTCTCTCAGGCCTTGCAAGGACAAACCACTATTCATCAAAGATATATTGACATTGATGAATTGCTCACTTCATACTCACGACACTGTCTGTAAAAGTCATTTGTGTACATTAGGATGGCCATAAAAGATAACACAAGAAGCCCGCAGGTGTGAACTAAGAGGAAAGACAGCTGTTCCTGGTCAAGGGGTTCCCAAAGTGGGAGGGGCCAGGGGCCTTCCCCTTAGCATCTGGAGTTCACAGGGAGGCTACCTGTCCAGGAGGAAGGAGAATTTAGTGAAGCCGTTTTTCAAAATAATATTCTTTTTGGTTTTTGGCAAAAAGCAGGAGATAGAACATTGTAAAATCACGGAGATGGTCCTGGATTCAAACGTTGCTTGCTTCTGATTAATTCTACCCTTGAACAGGTGACAACTTCTCTGAGCCTCAGTTTTTCTTTTCCGTGAGATTAAGATCACCAAGTTTCAGGTTGTTGTAATTCCTCATTGAGTAATGTCTGCTCACATGCACAGCACAGTAATTGACACTGTACTCAATAAATTTCTACAGTTTTGTGAGCACAGCCCTGTTCTTAGCTGCCCAGAGTTCTCTGTAACCTAGTAGCATCTAGGAAAAGGTGAATTATTTAATTAAATTTGCTTCATGTACAAATGAGCATATTTCCTCAGTGTTTCTTCAAAACTGAACCACCTTCCTGAGCAAAGAGCCCTACCACTTTCTCTCTTTTGCCCAGAACACCCTCAGAGGGTCCCCACCCTTCGTTTTATCAGTATTTCATTCACAGCAGCATGGCAGACTGCACACTTAAATGAAAAACACAAATATATTCTAGTCCAGGGCAGGAGAAGAGGGGAGGAGGAAGGGACTATTGGCAAAGGAGGAAGGGCGTTTGGCAGGATCGCACCTAAGGAGCATGATGCCAGGGTATACCGTACCCCCCCCCCAGGTGAGGGGCTCTTTTACAACTGGAACTTTGCCTTGGTAGTGAGAACAATGTGATCTAAAAATTTATACCCTCATATTAATTTTAAATTTAAAAAAAAAGAATGAGCTGGACTTATTTAAATGCTGGTCCTGCCACTTAGTAAGAGGTGACCCTCGGTAAGTTCTTTAATTTCTATATGACGGATTTTCTCTATCTGTAGAAAAGGGACAGTCATACTTTACAAAATGGGAAATAACAAAAGCAAAAATGATCTTTATTTGCTGGCTTTTGTTACAGATTGAAACTCTGACACCCTCAAAAGCAAGTATCAATGCCTGCAGCAAAATAAGCTGTCAATAAATTGGAATGCTACCCTTTCTCCAGCCTGATTCCACACACCCCATCCTTCCATCCCATATTCCAACCCAGGATTCCCCTTCAAGATCCCGATCATCCTCCAGGACCGCTCACTCTGCATCTCCCTAGAGTGCCTTCCCCCTTCTTAAAAATACAAATACTGCCCAGTCTTTCCCACAGATCTGCCTCTCTGCCCAGCAGAAATAATGCTCCTCTCTATGAGCTTCCTGGACCTTTGTCTTTGGCTTTCTAGAAACCATTCTTACCGTGTTTACAGTCATGGCTCCAAGTCCTCTCTCCCGACCTCCCTAAACTCCCTAAGGGCAGAGTTTCCATCTGTATATTTTTCCTCAGTCAGTGCCTTGCAGACCTGGCACACCTCAAGTGCTTGAAAGATATTTTTTAATGAATAAATCAATAATAAATTATGTGCATTCAATAAAATGTTTTTATGAAATATCGATGCTCAGTTAATAAATAAGAAATTTAGGTTAATTATCTGCACTAAACTAGAGAGAGCTTCTCTGTCTTCCATTTTGCTATGTATGGGTAAATAAAGAAATTGGCATGTGTTTACCAGCAAGTTTAAGGATTCTAATGCCTGCCTTCAATATTCCAAACATTTTAGGGCCCCTATTTTCTGTAAAAAACAAATAATTTAATTGTGCTACTTTCTAGCATTTGACAGCTTTGGGGCTTTGTGTAAGAGAAATCAAAGCAATCAGTTATTTCATTAGTTTGACGGTGGAAAAATGTGTCAAAAGTAGCACCTGTCTTTGCGTACACTAATGAATTGACTGAATTGTTTTCTCCTTTAATTTGTTTGGGGTCCTATAAATGATATATCGGACACAATTTGATTATCCAGCTTCCTAAAAATTCATCTCTATGAATCCTCTAGATTGTGTTTATCTTTTTAAAAATCTCTAGCACTTTTTAAAAGCTTAACTAACGTGAATATTTGGAAAGTATGAATGGAAAATAATGCTTTTCCTTTAGCACACGCAAAGATCCAGAAACTGAGCCTACCAGTTAATTCCAACTATCACAGCACAAAGGTAATGCATTGCAAACAATCTCTCATGATTGAAACAAAACTCTTCTACCCCATATTGTCATGAGTGAAAGGTGTAAGCTGTGGTGCCCAAACAAGAGACTGGAACAGGGAGGTTCAGGCCAGGTTTATTGAAAATGGACAGAGTCAAGCCCGGGTAGGGCAAAAATACATGTGCGCCCCACGGGGTGAGGGGGCAGTTATATGGGACCCGTAGGTGTTGGGCAAATTCCACAGATTGCATGGAGAGCTTTGATGGGTTAGGGTCCTTTGGCATGAATTTTGGGAGTGGTGCTAACTAGGTTTCTTGTGTCCTTTGTTTTAGGAGGAGAGTTTGTGCAGGGACACATTAGGCCCCCAACAATGAGTATGAAACATAAACTCCATACTAAGGATAAGCCAGTTATCAGTATAGTCAGTGATGCCTCCTCCTTTCACCCTGCTGTCAACTAAAGAATGACAAGGTGCACAAATTTGGAAAGGAGAGTTTCCTTTCTACTAAAGGGCTACAGACTGCTGGTTGGCCATTCTAACAGGTTGGGAAGCAATAACCTTGGACAGAAACATACAGGGGACAGAAATTTATGCTGAGCCCCGTGGCTTAATCTACATATTTAACAAGCTGTGGGAGGAGCTTGCATATTTATTGGGAGGAGAAACGTGTGCAAGTGCAGTTGAGCGTCATAGAATCCGGGTTCAGAAAAGGGCAGTGTCACCTGATCTGAGGGTGACATTTTTTGCCCCTCTGACATCAAAAGTGAAGGCGAGGACCCTTCCGGTGCTTCCTGCATAGACTGGCCAGAATTACCCCAGGGTCCTGCAGCCCTTCATCAGGAAAGAATGTGCAAAAAGGGAGGAGCAGCACTAGGATTTGATTGAAATCAGGGGTGGAGCAAGTGGTTTGAAAAAGTTGGTTCTGTTTAACCCTCAGGGAAGAAAGCCTAATGGCAGTTAATAAGGGAGGGGGCATAACAAGGGGTGTCTGACCTCCCCTCCTGTCATGGCTGGGATTTCAGTTTAAAGATTTTTCTGGGGTCCTCTTGACCAGGAGGGGGCCCATTCAGTTGGTTGGGGGCCTTGGAATTTTATTTTTATTTCTCATTACTTTAATATATCTTATTTTTTGTCCTGCCGTGAAGATCTTGGGACACAGAAAGTAAATATAATGAACGACCATTCTGGCTGCCACTTTGGGATCTAAAGGTAGTCCGTTGAAAGAGAACTGTAGGCTCAGCGCCTATAGCTCAACTGGCTAAGGCGCCAGCCACATACACCTAAGGTGGCGGGTTCAAATCCAGCCCGACCCACCAAACAACAATGACGGCTACAACCAAAAAATAGCCCGGAGTTGTGGCGGGAGCCTGTGGTCCCAGCTACTTGGGAGGCGGAGGCAGGAGACTTGCTTGAGCCCAGGAGTTGGAGGTTGCTGTGAGCTGTAATGCCATGGCACTCTACCCACGGGGACAGCTTGAGGCTCTGTCTCAAGAAAAAAAAAATTTCTTACAAAATTAAATATACGCTTACTATATACACCATATTATAGGTTGAGCATCCCTAATCTAAAAATCTGAAATCTGAAATGCTCCAAAATCTGAAACTTTTATACTACTGACACAATGCTCAAAAGAAATGCTTATCAGAGCATTTTGGATTTCAGATTAGGGTTTAACTGGTAAGTATAATACAAATGTTTTAAATCTGAAAAAATTCAAAATACTAAACACTCTGGTCCCAAGCATATCAAACAAGGGATATTTAACCTGTAGTTTCCTAGGGCTATCATTAAAAAAATTCCATTGATTGGTTAGTTTAAACACAGACTCTTACCTTCTGGCAGTGCTGGAGGCTAGGCGTCCAAGGGCAAGACGTCAGCAGGTTTGGTTTCCAGAGGCCTCTCCACTTTGGTTTGCAGATTGCTGCCTTCTTGCTTGTGCCTCACAGTCTTTCCCCTGTGCACGCCCTTGGTGTCTTTATGTGTCCTAGTTTTTTCTTGTAAAGACACCAGTCATCTGTGTATTAGATTAGAGTCTAACCAACAAGCCCGTTTTAACTTAATTTGCTCTTTAAAGGCTTTATCTCCCAAACACAGTCTCATTATGAGGTACCCAGGATTAGGGCTTCAAGATGAGAATTGGAAGGGGAAACAATTTGTAAGTGAAAGATAGACAAAAAGATATATTCACTCGGCTCAGCACCTGTGGCTCAAGTGGCTAAGGCGCCAGCCACATACACCTAAGGTGGTGGGTTCGAATCCCCAGCCTGGGCCCGCCAAACAACAATGATGGCTCCAACCTAAAAATGGCCAGGTGTTGTGGCGGGCGCCTGTGGTCCCAGCTACTTGGAGGCGGAGGCAGGAGACTCGCTTAAGCCCAGGAGTTGGAGGTTGCTGTGAGCTGTAATGCCACCGCACTCTACCCAGGGGGATAGCTTGAGGCTCTGTCTCAAAAAAAAAAAAGATATATTCACTCAAAGACCTACAGATGAATGATTTTTTTTGTTTTTGTTTTTTGTTTTTTTTTGGCCAGGGCTGGTCTTGAACCTGCCACCTCCGGCATATGGGCTGGCACCCTACTCCTTTGAGCCACAGGCACTGCCCATGATTTTTTTTTTTTTTTTTGAGACAGAATCGCACTTTGTCCCTCTGGGTAGAATGCTGTGGTGTCACAGCTCACAGCAACCTCAAACTCTTGGGCTCATATGATTCTCTTGTCTCAGTCTCCTGAGTAGCTGGGACTGCAGGCGCCTGCTACAATGCCTGGCTATTGAGAGACGAGGTCTGGCTCTTGTTCAGGCTGGTCTCTGAACCTGTGAGCTCAGGCAATCCAGCGACCTTAGCCTCCCAGAGTGCTGGGATTATAGGCATGAACCACTGCGATTGGCCAGATGAATGATTATGAAGGCCGCAATACAAGATCAAGGTGCTGGTGTTACCCGAATTTCTTCTTCCCATAGGTCCTTGGTCTGGGGGTTCAAAGAATGAATCCATGGACCACAGATCAGAGGTAAAACAGGATTTATTTTACAGAAAAGAGTACAGAGAAAGTAGTTTTTCCGGGCAAAGGGAAAAACTCAAGTCAGAAAAAATCTGCCCCTGGTGCTTTTGTCTAAGGGTGTATGTAAGAAATGAATGGATGCAATCCCTTCCTTTCCCAGGCAGAGGTAACTTACATGAAATTGACCAGGCCTGGGCAATGTTCCCTCAGCTGGAAGTGCAAGGGGAGAGAGACAGAGGCTAGGGTGGAGACACTATGGTGCTCCTTGAGCAACCCGGAGGTATCCCCCCAGCAGTTGTCCGGCCCCTCCAACCACTGGAGTCTCCTGAGCACCCCCAAACCCTTGGTTCCTTTGCCAGCTACTGCTGCACCAACACCCCCAGGACGGAGTAGGAAGGGCCTTCCCTCAGCTTGCACCAACCTGACCACCCACCCTGTATCACTGGCACATTTGGTGTCTGATGAGGGCTTGGTAGCTCTATTTCTAAGATGACATCTGTTGCTGTATCCTTCAAAGGAGACTAATGCTAGATTTCATGGCAGAAGGGCAAAAGGGCCAAAAGTTATATTGTAGCAGGAAACCGAGGCAGACAAAAGACTCCAGGCACCAGTTGGTTAGAGGAAGCAGGTTTATTGGGGGGGGTAACTCAGAACACCGGTGTGTCTCCAAAACCAACCCCCCCCCCAATCTCTTGACTCTCTTTTATCCACTTTTCAGGGTGGGAGTGCACGTGAGGGTCATAAAACAGAGAGAGACATGACATCATCCTCAAGGTCCTGGGCTCAAGGGGAAAGGTCAGATTCGCCCGCTGTCCTTGAGACCGGTGGGACTACCTGCCCTCAAAGGCAAAGGAAGTCCAGGGAAGTTACTAGGTTACAATCTAGGCCCCTCTTATGTCAAGAAAGAAATATACAGACAACAGAAACCTCTGCGGCTTGGCTGAGGCCTACACATGGCGGCTGGGACAGATTCTTTTAGTTCTGCTTTTACTTTCTTGCCTCAATATGAAGTCTTTATTATAAAGGCCTTAATCCCATCCGTAAAGGAGAACCCCTCACATTCTAAATCAGGGGTTCTTAAGCTTTTTAAACAGGGGCCCAGTTCACGGTCCCTTAGACTGTTGGAGGGCCGGAGTCGGGACTAGTCGGCTGCTAAGCAGGACAGGCAGCGGCAGTAAAAACACCTGGCGGGCTGTATAAATGTCCTAGGCAGGCCACATGTTTGAGGATGCCTGTTCTAAAGGATTCCTAAAGACTCCACCTCTTAATACTACTGCAATTTGGGATAAAGTTTCTTTTTTTTTTTTTTTGAGACAGAGCCTCAAGCTGTCCCCCTGGGTAGAGTGCTGTGGCATTACAGCTCACAGCAACCTCCAACTCCTGGGCTCAAACGAGTCTCTTGCCTCTGCCTCCCAAGTAGCTGGGACCACAGGCACCCGCCACAACGCCTGGCCATTTTTTGGTTGCAGCCCTCATTGTTGTTTGGCGGGTCCTGGCTGGGGATTCGAATCCGCCACCTTAGGTGTACGTGGCTGGCGCCTTAGCCGGTTGAGCTATAGGCGCCGAGCCTGGGATAAAGTTTCAATGTGAATTTTGGAGGGGACACAAACATTCAAACCACAGTAACCATATACAAAACTTAACTCAAAATAGGGCGGCGCCCATGGCTCAATGGGTAGGGCACCAGACCCATATACCAAGGGTGGCAGGTTCAAACCCAGCCCCGACCAAACTGCAACAGAAAAGTAGCCGGGTGTTGCAGCGGGCACCTGTGGTCCCAGCTACTCCAGAGGCTGAGGCAAGCGAATCCCCTGAGCCCAGGAGCTGGAGGTTGCTGTGAACTGTGTGACGCCAGAGCACTCTACCTGGTTGATAAAGTGAGACTCTGTCTCTACAAAAAAAAAAAATAATAACTGAAAATGTATCTAAGAATTTCTTCTAAGACTCTTAGAAGGAATTAAATCTTCATGATTTTAATTTTGATTCTTTAGATACAAAACCCAAACACAAGCAACAACAAAAAAAAAAACTAACTTATGCTTGGTACCTGTAGCTCAGGTAGCTAGGGCACCAGCCACATAACAGGAGCTGGCAGGTTTGAATCCAGCCCTGGCCAAAAAATAAGTGGGCATTGTGGCAGGTGCCCGCAGATCTAGCTACTTGGGAGGCTGAGGCAAGAGAATTGTTTGGGCCTGGGAGTTTGAGGTTGCTGTGAGCTGTGATGCCATAGCATTCTACTCAGGGCAATGGCTTGGGACTATTTCAAAAAAAAAAAAAAAAGAAAGAAAGAAAGAGAAGAAAAACTAACTTAGTTGGACTCAATCAAAGTTAAAAACATGTATGGCTCGGCACCTATGGCTCAAGTGGCTAAGGCACCAGACACATACACCTAAGGTGGTGGGTTCGAATCCAGCCCAGGCCCACCAAACAACAATGATGGCTGCAACCAAAAAATAGCCAGGCGTTGTGGTGGGTGCCTGTGGTCCCAGCTACTTGGGAGGCAGAGGCAGGAGACTCACTTGAGCCCAGGAGTTGGAGGTTGCTGTGAGTTGTGATGCCATGGCACTCTACCCAGGGGGACAGCTTGAGGCTCTGTCTCAAAAAAAAAAAAAAAAAAAGACATGTAGCCCTTCAAGGCATACTACCAAAAGGGTGAAAAGAGTGGGAGAAAATATTTGCAAATTATATATCTGATAAGAGTCTGGTGTCCAGATAGCTGAAGAACTCTTACAACTCAACAACAGAGAACAAAAACCCAGGTTAATATGGGCAAAGGACTTAAATAGATATTTCTTTAGAGGTGATATGCAAATGGCCAGCAAGCATATGGAAAGATGCTCAAAGCCATTAATCATAAGGGAAATGCAAATCCAAACTACAACAAGATACCACTTCATGCCCATTAAGGTGGCTATTATGGAAAAAAAAATGGAAAATTCTGTTGAGGGTGTCAAGAAATTGGAACCTCGGCTCGGCACCTATAGTTCAACCGGCTAAGGCACCAGCCACGTACACCTAAGGTGATGGGTTCAAATACCCAGCCTGGGCCCACCAAACAACAATGAGGGCTGCAACCAAAAAATAGCCAGGCATTGTGGCGGGCGCCTGTGGTCCCAGCTACTTGGGAGGCAGAGGCAAGAGACTCACTTGAGCCCAGGAGTTGGAGGTTGCTGTGAGCTGTAATGCCACGGCACTCTACCCAG
>CAUYTI010101821.1:0-22089 GCA_963575145.1 Galago senegalensis | reverse complement strand
AGAGTGCCGTGGCATTACAGCTCACAGCAACCTCCAACTCCTGGGCTCTAGCGAGTCTCCTGCCTCTGCCTCCCAAGTAGCTGGGACCACAGGCGCCCGCCACAACACCCGGCCATTTTTTGGTTGCTGCCGTCATTGTTGTTTGGCGGGTCCGGGCTGGGGATTCGAACCCGCCACCTTAGGTGTATGTGGCTGGCGCCTTAGCCGGTTGAGCTATAGGCGCTGAGCCGATTATCTTCTATCTCAAGGGACTCTACTTGTAAGGTCTCCATCAGTCCCATTCCCACATTAACTCAGCATGACAATTTAGCATAACTCAGGCATGCTTGACAGTCCAGTCCAAAATAGCCAAGCTGTATCCACCACCTGCCCTGCTCATATCTAACTAACCATCTAGTTTAACATTCCCCCTCTGATTTGCAGATCCCAGTTTTTGGGAAGTAGGCCGCTGACCATTCTGACTGTTTCTGGCAGCTGGAACATAGTGAACGCTGTGAATAGTGGGCCCTGCAATCAGCTCTCTGTCAGGGGAGGAGTAGGTGTCTGGGGCCATGGCAACGGGGCACAGTTGTTCATACTCATGATCATTTTCATACAGGTGGGCATCTGGTTGTTGTTGTAAATGTCGATACCCAGCGATGACCAGCATCTGCAAATGGATAGCCTCTAAAGGAGAAGAAATAAATCTTGTTATGCAGTTGAAAATATAGGGTCTGAAAATTAGAATTGGTTAATATCTGATATTCCCCCCCCCATCTTCTAGTATAAATGGAAGGGAAGAAATCAAGCCCTGAAATACAATGTTGATCTGGCTCGGCGCCTGTGGCTCAAGCAGCTAAGGCGCCAGCCACATACACCTAAGGTGGCGGGTTCGAATCCCCAGCCCGGTCCTGCCAAACAACAATGATGGCTGCAACCAAAAGATGGCTGGGTGTTGTGGCGGGCGCCTGTAGTCCCAGCTACTTGGGAGGCTGAGGCAGGAGACTCACTAGAGCCCAGGAATTGGAGGTTGCTGTGAGCCTGATGCCATGGCACTCTACCCAGTTGGATAGCTTGAGGCTCCGTCTCAAAAAAAAAAAAAATACAATGTTGAACAAAGGAAGCCAATTGTTAAGAAAATCCTGGCTCAGCGCCTGTGGCTCAAGCGGCTAAGGCGCCAGCCACATACACCTAAGGTGGTGGGTTCGAATCCCCATCCCGGACCTGCCAAACAACAATAACGGCTGCAACCAAAAAAAAAATGGCCAGGTGTTGTGGAGGGCGCCTGTAGTCCCAGCTACTTGGGAGGCTGAGGCAGGAGACTCGCTTGAGCCCAGGAATTGGAGGTTGCTGTGAGCATGATGCCATGACACTCTACCCAGGAGGATAGCTTGAGGCTCCGTCTCAAAAAAAAAAAAAAAAAAGAATATCCCCAGCTACCATAAGAGCTAGACACAGTTGTGTCAATTAGGAAAGAAAAGTGGTTAGCATTTCAAAAAGTAAAGAGGAACTCTTTTTTCCCTTCAGTTTCAGATGAGTAACTGACCTTGGCTTTTCTGCTGAGTGTTGGTACCTTAGTCAAGGACACCTGTAACTTACCAACCCAGTTTTGAGCAGGCAAAAAGATAGAGAGATGGTTTAACAAACTTTGCATTTCTTGTTTTTTATTTTTATTTTTTTAGCTGGCGCAGGCTGGGCTCAAACCCACTACTCTCCTTGTATATGGCTGGTGCCATAACCACTGTGCTACAGGAGCTAAGCCAAACTTTGCATTTCTTTAAAAAAATATGTATTTATTATTTATTGAGACAGAGTCTCACTTTGTTGCCCTCAGTACCCTCCCAAGTAGCTGGGACTACAGGCAGGCACACACTACAATGCTCGGCTATTTTTAGAGAGAAGGTATTGCTCTGTTCCAGTTGGTCTTGAACTCATGAGCTTAAGCGATCTACCCACCTCTGTCTCCCAGAGTGCTGGGATTACAGGTATGAGCCACCGCCTGACCCCCAACTTTGCATTTTAACTCCATAGTGGCAGATTGACTGTTGGAGTTCTGAATTTTTAATACCTTTACTCATTAGTCTAAACTTGTGTACAAGAACAGAAATCTAAGAGGCTTTAAACATAGACTTATGTATGTTTTTTTCTTTTTGAGACGGAGTCTCACTCTGTTGCCCTGGGTAGAGAGTCGTGGCATCATATCTCATAGCAACCTCAAACTCTTGGGCTCAGCCTCCCTAGAACTGGGACTACAGGCTCCCACCAGAATGCCTGGCTACTTTTTCTATTTTTAGTAGACATGGGGGTCTTGCTCTGGCTCAGGCTGGCTCGAACTCCTGAGCTCAAGCAACTCACCCACCTTGACATCTCAAAGTGCTAAGATTACAGGTGTGAGCCACCACACCCAGCTTAACATAGGACTTATAAATTAAGAACAGAAAACTTTGTTGTTTTAACTAGAGATTCCTCTTTCACATACAATTTTTTAAAAAAGTTTCTTTCATGAATCTGCACAACTCATATGGACCATCTTTTGACATGTTTAATCCTCTATTAACACTGTCTCCTTCCTCTTTTTTTAGGGGAAATTATCTTAACTCAGCAAGAGATGAAGTAAAATAAAAACTCCTAAATGGGGAAGTCTAAATAACTTTTATAAATCTAATTACATAACAGAGTGTAAGTTTCAAAAATAGTATTTTAGGGCAGTGCCTGTGGCTCAGGGAATAGGGCACTGGCCCCATATGCTGGAGGTGGCAGGTTCAAACCCAGCCCCGGCCAAAAACTGCAAACAAACAAAAACAAAAATAATTTTTTTGTCCTAATTTCTTTCTCTTAAATAATCAGTTGTTTTAGGAAAAAATTTTTCACAAAAGTTTCCTTCTTATACAAAATTATTCTCTTTCCCTTTATCTTTCTTTACCAAAAAATACATTTTAATATCCATGTCTTTCTACAGATATCTCTCTCCCTTACTTACTTGTTCCTTTTACTTTAACACGAAACCTAGAAAAAGGGAAAAAGAAGGTTATATATAAAGGCTCGACTAAACGTGACTTCACAACTTGAAAGGCAAACTACCTCACAAGTAAAATGTTAAAAGTCACCTGATCCTGGATTCATACTGACAGAATATTTGAATTAAAGGATATATCTGGATAGGATTAAAAAGGAAATTTAAGGTGGTGGCTTATGTCTGTAATCCTAGCACTCTGGGAGGCTGAGGTGGAGGATCCCTTGAGTTTAGGTGTTGGAGACCAGTTGGAGGAAGAATGAGACCCTGTCTGTACTAAAAGCAGAAAAATTAGCCAGGTGTGGCAGCACATTATCTATAGTCCCAGCTGCTTGGGAAGCTGAGGCGGGAGATCGCTTGAACTCAGGAGTCTGAGGTTGCTGTGAGTTAGGCTGAAGCTAGGGCACTCTAGCCTGGCAACAGAGTGAGTTTGTCTCTAAAAAAAAAAGGTACTTAGAAACAAAGTTTGGTCTGGCCACAGACTTCTTCTCTGCAATACTAAATGCAAAAAGACGAAGGAATAATGTCTGTTAATAAAATAGCCACGTTGACAACATGAAGTTATTACTCAATTATTGTACACATGTCCAAGTTGCTTTTTGTTTGTAATGGGCAACGGAATTGCATTTCTGAGAATGTTTAGATTTGGAAATAACACTGTCTCCTTCCTCTTTTTTTTAGGGGAAATTATCTTAACTCAGCAAGAGATGAAGTAAAATAAAAACTCCTAAATGGGGAAGTCCAAATAACTTTTATAAATCTAATTACATAACAGAGTGTAAGTTTCAAAAATAGTATTTTAGGGCAGTGCCTGTGGCTCAGGGAATAGGGCAATGGCCCCATATGCTGGAGGTGGCAGGTTCAAACCCAGCCCTGGCCAAAAACTGCAAACAAACAAAAACAAAAATAATATTTTAAAGAGAAATGATAGAAATTCTAAAAATGGTATTAGGCTGGGCCTGGTGGCTCGCACCTCTAATCCCAGTATTTTGGGAGGCTGAGGGAGGAGGATTGCTTTAGCCTGGGAGTTGGAAACCAGTTGGAAACCAGCTTGGAAACATAGTAAGACCACCTACCTCTACAAAACATTAAAACAAATTAACCTGTAGTCCTGGTTACTCTGGAAGCTGAGAATGGAGATCTCTTTAGCTCACTGTACTGAAGCCTTGGTTTAGAGTGAGATTTCTCTCAATAAAAGATAAATAAGGGCCACGCCCAGTGGCTGAAATCTGTAATTCTAGCATTCCGGGAAGCCAAGGCAGGTGGATTGCTTGAGCTTTGGAATTTGAGACCAACATGAACAAGAGCTAGACCCTGTCTCTACTAAAACAAAATAGAAAAATCAGTTGGGCATTGTTGCAAGTACTTGCAGTCCCAGCTACTTGAAAGGCTAAGGCAGGAGGATTGCTTGAGCCCAGGAGTTTTACATTGCTGTAAGTTAGTGCCACAGCACTCTAGCTTGGGCAACAGAGTGAGACTCTGTCTCAAAAGAAAAAAAAAGTTAATAAATGAGTAAAACTATAAGTGATATTAAGTGATACCACCTAAAACTAGAAGTGGCGGCTCGGCGCCTATAGCTCAACCGGCTAAGGCGCCAGCCACGTACACCTAAGGTGGCGGGTTCCAATCCCCAGCCCGGACCTGCCAAACAACAATGACGGCTGCAACCAAAAAATAGCTGGGCGTTGTGGCGGGTGCCTGTGGTCCCAGCTACTTGGGAGGCGGAGGCAAGAGACTCGCTTGAGCCCAGGAGTTGGAGGTTGATGTGAGCTGTAATGCCACAGCACTCTACCCAGGGGGACAGCTTGAGGCTCTGTCTCAAAAAAAAAAAAAATCTGAAATTGCATGAATTTGACAATTTAGATTCTGCTTTGAGGTAAATGTTCATACCAAAAGTTATGAAAGTGTTTATATATTCCATGACCCTTTGATCTGATTTCTGGGAATTTATCCATTGGAAATAATTCAGAAAAGCAAAAAAAGAAAGAAAGAAAAAAATAAAAGGTGTTAAGATCTTTAAAATCATCAGTGTTAGTAAGAAAAAGCCAAGACTACTTTACATAATTTAAATGTCCAACAGTACTGCTATGATAATATATATTTTATTTTATTTATTTATTTTCTTTATTGATAGAGTATAATATGGTAACCAAAATATACTGTATAAAATCACTGAAAAGTATTTAAAAAATAATGCTTAAAAGTGGAAAAAAAGAACTTACAATTGGATGTGCACAATTTCAATAGTATAAAAAAACTCTGACTGTATATAGTTTTGTAAGGGAACAGGAGGAAATTTAAATACTCTTGCATAAGGATGGTACATAGTTGTAGGTGATATTTTTAAATTGTTCATAAATCCTTTTACAGGGTGTTTTCTTAATAAAAATGTAATATAGTAATATAATCTGGTCAAAATTGAATTGTATTATGACAGTAGCAGCACCTGTTTTACAGGATTGGAAAAATTTGTATAGTAACATATAAGAACAGGCACTTAAATGGAATCTCTTCAAAATAATGACTATTTCAAATTTTTATTTTTTAAAAAAACTTCAGTGATTTCATATATTTTTTCAGATAGAAAATTTAGAAAATACAGAAAAATGCGAATTTGTAAAAAAAACACTTAATTCTATCACACAGAGATGACTACTGTTAATATATTGGTCTGCTGCTTCAAATTATTATTTTTCTCTGTATTGTATATTTATATATTTTTTCATAATGTAGACTTTGAAGTAGGCTTAGGTTGTTTTGTAACCTCTGTTTTTATCAGAAAAGTTGGTTGTGCCCTTTGATATGGGTGTGTCATCCAGAGGTCTCCCTTAGGAAGCCAGTTCTTAGGGGCCAAGAGTGGGATAAAACAAAGCCACCTACTGATTTCTCCCCTCTCTGCTGCAGAAATTGGGGTGTTAGCCAAGGCTTTCATTGACCAAGGGAAACTCATCCCAGATGATGTCATGACTCGGCTGGCTCTTCATGAACTGAAAAATCTCACCCAGTATAGCTGGCTGTTGGATGGTAAGTAAAGTGTCGTGATCATTTCAGCTGCCTAAAATTATGAGTGCTGGCAGGATAATGAGTGTTTCATGGGCTTCACACAGACATGAGGGATGGGTGCGTGGGTGGGGAGGCCCTGAATTCTGCCCCTCACTACCCTGAGGCCTTGGGCCAGTCATCTTCTCTACCACTGGTTCTTTATCTGAAAGGAAAAAGGGAAGTGAACAGTGGATGGTGTGATTTCTCTGCTCCCTTCAGCTGTAACTTTAATAGTTTCTTCTTCCCTCTGGCCTCCTTTGAGAATATTTTATAATGAAGGAAGATCACCAAAAAGAAGGAAGGTCCAGAGGAACTTGCAGTAAACTGTCGACTTTCCCTAGCCAGAGGTATGGCAGAATCCTTGAGGACAGAGTGATTTTAGTTTTAAAATAGAAAGGGCACGAAAGAGATTTGTTTTATAAAATTTATAAGCCTTTCTTTCAAGAAGATCTGAGTCGTAATATTCTTTTTGAGAAGCTGTGCATAGAGAAGCTGGTATAGAGGGCTAGTTACACATCTTCTCTTACTCAACCCCATCCCCCCTTCTCACATGTGCACTCTCTGTGCTGCCCTCACCAAGCCCTGCAGCCTTGTTACGTCCCTAATCCAAGAAGGTTCTAAAGTCCTTGCTCTCATGGAATGTACATTCTACTAGGAGACAAGTAGTAAATGAACAAAAACTTGGATAAGTACAGGTACTAATGACTGCTGTGAAGTAAGTTAAAGGCTGGTGTGAATACAGAGTAATGTGGTGAAGTAGGTATTTTTTTTCCTCTCTTCATTTTTATAGAAAATATAGTTGCATGGTTCAGAATTCAAAACTTTATTTGAAAAAGTTAAATGAAAAACCTTGCTTTTACATGGGAGAGAAAGGGGTGAGAAACACTTCATTTGTGGGAGGTCTTGAGGAATGATTAGAATTATGTGGGTGGAGAAACCAATCATTTTAGGCTACAGGGCACCTAGTTATCAAAGGCAGAGTGAGATGCTGCCTGCACAGGAACGTGGAAAGCCATCCATGAGACCAGCCTGGAGGCAGAGGAGGAATAGGCCAAAGATCTGGATCAGAAGAGCCTGGAATGTAGAACATTTATTGTTTTTGAGGGTTTTTTTGTCATTGTTCTATTGCTCTTCTAAAAATTAAAAAGGATGTAAATGTGTCACAGAGATTCAAAGTCCTCAATGGTCATATCTCTCAGGAACAATTACTTTTAATTGCTTGATATGTAATTGAAATAGCCTTTTTTAACAGTGGTAAAAAATATGTCAGTCTACATATGTAACCATAAAAGTACAATTGTCCTAGTATCCTCAGGGGGATAGATTCCCTCAGATACCAAAACCCACAGATAAATAGTTGTTATACTGTATTTTAAAATTTGTATTATTTTTTATTGTTGTATTGTATTATGTATATTTTCTGAACATTTTCCATCCAAGTTTGCTTAGATTCATGGATGTGAAACTTGGCCAAATTTATTTTGTGTAAGATGTGAGTTAAGGTTATGGCTCCTTTTACCCAGTAGAATCCAATATTATGTTTTTTCTTTATATAACATACACATGCACACATACATACATATACCACTTTTTGCATTTTGCTTCTTCATTGTATACATTTATATTTAACAGATTTGCCTCACTGAAATAAAAGATGCAAAGGCTTGCATATTGTGTCTGTATATGTGTTGCTGAAGCAAGCACACGTATTGTCTGTATCACAATTTAATCTCCTGCTGAGGAGCATCTGGGTTACATCCATGTTTTCACTGTTCTAAATGTTACTACAAGGAATATTCTTATATACAGTAGAACCTCTGTAAGTTGACCACCTGAGGGACTGTAACAAACCGGTCAACATAAAGAACTAGGCCTACTGTACTGATACATACCTGCGGTGCATGTCAGGTCTATGAAAATAGGTAATTTAAGGAGGTGGTCAACATAGGGAGCTGATCAACTATGGAGCTTCTACGGTAGTTGGCCTGCTAGAACCATGAATTCTGCATTGGGGGATTCCACATCTGTGCATTCAGCCAACTTTGGATAGAAAATATTTGGGAAAAAAATGGATAGTTGCATCTGTACTAAACATGTACAGACTTGTTTTTCCTTGTCATCAATCCCTAAGGAATACAGTATAAGAGAGAAAGAGAGAAGAGGGGGAAGGAGGAAAGGAAAGAAGGAAAGAAAGGAAGAAAAAGAAAAACTCTAAAGTAATTGCTGTTTTTTCCTTTGAGACAGAGTCTCACTCTGTTGCCCAGGCTACAATGTAGCAGTGTCCTAGCTTACAGCAACCTCAAAACTACTGGATTCAAGTCTTCCAAGTAGCTGGGACAAGCCACCATGCCTGGCCTTACTTTGTCACTTTTGAAAAATGTATTTCAAATGTACACCAGTTTTTCCTGGTGTTATGGATGAAATGTCCTTAATATTGTTCTTATTATAAAGTTAAAAATTGAGGATCAAAATATTATAATTTTAAATTCCCTAACGTATGTGGGTCTATTTCTGGATTCACTCATCAGTTACATTTGCCTGTCTCTTAGTTTTTGAACCATATTTTTAAGCTATATAATACATTTGTTTATGTGTTAGGGTTTATTTCTTTGCATTAATAATTTTTTTTAGCTTTAATATCATTTTGTCATATTCCAAAAATGGCCTCTTAAGTTTGAGTGAAGCTGATGAGTTAGTCTAAAGTCAGGAAAAAAGGTAGAAGGTAGGAGGAATTCACTCTTATTTGGGGCCTTAAAAGTAATTAAATGAGGCCTACCCACATTAGGGAAGGCAAAATGCTTCCTCAGGTCTATCTGTTTAAATGTTAATTTCTCACAAAAACACCTTGACAGATACACCCAGAATAATGTTTGAGTAAATAACTGGGCACCTCATGGCCCAGTCAAATTGACACATAATCACCGTTGCACAGTAGCGGTGATCAGCCTGCCCGGTGTTATTCCTTTTGTTCAGGTTGCACATTAATTTTCTTTCTCCTTTCTCTCTCCTTCCTTGCTTCCCTTCTTTTTCTTTTTTTTCTTTACTTTATAAAGGTTTTCCAAGGACACTTCCACAGGCGGAAGCCCTAGATAGAGCTCATCAGATAGACACGGTGATTAATCTGGACGTGCCCTTTGATGTCATCAAACAGCGCCTCACTGCTCGCTGGATTCATCCAGCTAGTGGCCGAGTCTACAACATTGAATTCAACCCTCCCAAAACTGTGGTGAGTAGTTATTGGACTGACATGTAGCAGACTACCCTGGCATCCGTTAAAGTTTTGTGTATTTGGAAATCCCCTGTCTGACCAAAACTCCTTGGGGTATATTCTCAGATTACTTGATATAGTGACTTATTTTGCTGGTATAGGTTCCCCAGGAGCAGCAGGGGATCGTTATTCATTCAGAAGCATTCAGTAATTTCCTACTCTGTGCCAAAAATTGGGGTGACAGACTGTTCATAACAGCTTGGTTTATTTAGGCCTTGTAGTTGAGATTCCCAGTCCATAGCTGAATCTTTTTGTATATACAGATGGTGCCCAAAATGTATACACATTTTAAGAAAGGAAAAAACTGTATTAAATTTGTAAAATTCAAGTCACATTTGCTTTCAGCAATTACAAGAGGTGCTCAATGTGACTTATATTCATCTTTTGTCACTGGTAAATATTATTATAATTTTAATACAGTTTTTTCCTTTTTTAAAATGTGTATACATTTTTTTTGGCATCCTCTGTACATGCAGTTACTTAGCAGCTACTTAAAAAACTTTCTAATGTAAAGAGAAGGTGACTGATAACGGTGGAAATGTCCTGGCTCTATGCTGCACTGATCTGTCTTTAGGTTGGTTTCCATTTACTTTATTAAAAGTTAGCACATTTTTGTTGTTGCTTGTCACTTGCACCGAGATGTCTGTTTAAAAATAACAGAACTGCTTACAAAAATATCCTTCCATAACAATGTACTTGATACCAGTCTCTTCTAATTCCTATTAGGGTATTGATGATGTGACGGGGGAGCCTCTCATTCAGCGTGAGGATGATCGACCAGAGACGGTCATCAAGAGATTGAAGGCCTATGAAGCCCAAACAAAGCCAGTCCTGGAATATTACCAGTGAGTTTCTGTTTTTCAGAACTTCTCTTGCATAAAGCACTAGGTCACTTGATGATTCCCATACTTTACAGCTGAAATGCTAACATAAAAGAAGACCCAATTCAAATTGGCTTACGCAATAAAGGAAATTTATTAGCTGTGTAACATAAGTCCACAAGGTAGGCTGGGCTTCTGTCACTCCTTCTGAGTTTTGCCATTCTGTTGGCTTTGTGTTTTGGCCTTGTCCTCTGCTGCATGGTCACAGACATCAGCAGGAACAGACCCTCCTTCATGAAGAGCTGAGGGTTTCCTCCAATGAATACAAGCCTTGAGCAACATTCAGATTGAGTCAGTTTGAACAGTCACTGTAGTCAGAGAATGCCTGGCACTGTTCTAGGCTTGGGTTACTGCCCATTCCTGAACCAGTTGCTCAGGTGGGAAGGATTTACACTGATTACACTGACTAGCCCACACCTAGCACTGGGGGTGTGTCAGTCTCACCCACACTCTGCTATGCACAGAAGCTCCTCAGTTTACAACTGAATACATCCTGATAAACCTATTGTGAGAGTGCCAAACATCACAGCTTCGCCTAACCTACCTTAAATGTGCTCAGAACACATACATTAACATTGATTTGGGCAGAATCGTCTAGCACAAAGCCTGTTTTATTATGTAGTGTTGAAAATGTCATGAAATTTATTGAATACTGAAAGTGGAAAGAAGAATGCTTGTACAGCTACTCAAAGTACAATTTCTATTGAATGCATATTGCTTTCACACCACGTGAAAAAATCCTAAGTTGAATCATCATAAATTAGGGATCATCTGTAGTACAGGGAGGGCTGGAGTGAGTGTTGGTGAGGCAAACCTGATAATGCCCACTACCTCTGCCAGCAGAAAAGGATGCTATAGCACAGAAGACTCTCAAATGGCAACTAATCCCTCAGATCATTTACTGGTAGGCTTTAAACGCCTACATTCTGACATTGTCTTCTCTGTTCTTCAGGGAGTTCATACCACACAAAAAATATGGGAACTATAGTGAGTTAATATTTGACTCAGGCTAAGGAATAGTCCAGTTTTCTTACTCAGCCTTTCCCTCTCCTTACAAAGAGGTTGATCACTTGCCCTTTCATTGATTGCTTAGTGCATGATTCATTGTCAAGGCATTACATTTGTGGGTAAAGCACAGACTCTGGAGTGAGAATGCCAAAGTTCAAGTCCCAGCTTGCCATTTAATTAACTTTGTCTTCCCCTCTTGGTTAACCTCTACCTGTTTTCTCCTCTATAAATTTGGGGTGAGAATAGAGGGTTGAAAGATTAAGTTAATATATGTTGTTTGTACATATAGACATAGAAATGTCCCACAGCTGAGAAGAGTTCTAAAAACCAATTATAACAGTTGGCATTTTTAAATAACAATGCCGATTACTACTAAGGTCCTTGCAAATACCACTGACAATTTTTTAAGTCCAGCCTGTGGGAACTTAGAAGGAAAAGCTTCACTTAGCAAAATCGTGCCCTTAGAATTGTGCCTGACACATACTAAACACTACATAAATGTTAGCTATTATTGTTGTTGTAATAGAGTAAGTATACAATAAAAATCTGAAGCAATAGTCTCCAAACTGTTTTAATAGTTACTTCAGGATGGTGAAATTACAAAGGAGTTAGCAGTTCACTTTTTATAGTCGCTATTATTGTAATTTCATGAATTGTATAATAATCCTGGCTCTTAAGATTTCCAGCTCTGTGGCCCTGGGCAAGGTATTTAACCTCTATGCCACAAATTCCTTATTTGTAAAATCAGGCCACATTAAATAGTACCTACTTTATAGTGTTGTTAAGAGAACTAATAATGTGAGAGGATCCATGGAAAGACTTAAAATAGCCCTGGCGTCCATTACAGTGATTATTATTTACTCACTGACACTGTATTAGTCTTTGGTTCACAAAATTAGATTCAGTCCCTGTCAGGCCCCAAGAAACCCACCTTCTATATGTGGGTCAGGCAGAGAGCTAGGTAAATGGTACCTAGCCAAGTGCCTTTCTATCTTATCACACAGTTCTATACTTAGCAAGATTGCCAAATCTATATTATTACTATTTACAGAAAAGCTTTAAAAATCTCATTAGGAAGACTCAGACATGTTTTGTTTGTTTTTCATCTTTAGGAAAAAAGGGGTGTTGGAAACATTCTCTGGAACAGAAACTGACAAGATCTGGCCCCATGTATATGCTTTCCTACAAACTAAAGTTCCACAAACAAACCAGAAAGCTTCAGTTACTCCATGAGGAAAAATGCATGTAACTAGTAAGATGGGCAAAATCTCTTTGTCTTTGCATCTAGAAGTTTCTTTTCTTACAACTCTAGCTTGTCTGAATTCTTTGAAAATTGTATCATTTTGACTTCTACTGATTTTATTCTGGATACTAATAATGTGCCAAATGAAGTAGATACTAAGATACATTTTTAAAAATCATCTAGTGTTTTCTATCCAATTACCTTCTATGAGTGTGCAATTCAAACATATCAGAGATGTCGATACTTTTATAACAATCTGTTAGAACAAAATTAAAAGAGCAACTGGTAGTAATAATCTTTCGTTCAGTAAGAATAAATGGTTGATAAAATTTCCATATTTTTCTGGAAAAGTTTAAAAAATTGTCATTTGGGGAAAAGTGTTCTTCAAAGGTTTTTGCATAGATTGGTGCAAAAATAGACATTTCGAGCATGGTGGAACATGGTTTCATGAGATATCATACCTAAAAAATTCCAGAAGAAAAAGCAACTGGCTTTACAGATCTGTCCCAAGATACAAATTCACAGCTGCCTTTACACTAAGAAATGTATAAGCTAGCCATGCTGTATGTTGTTGTTAAACATACCTTCAGTTAGCTCAGAATTTCAATTTGCTATAAAAATGTATAAATTAGCCTACAGGGAAATATTTAAGATGACTTGTTTCCTTTTAAAAATACATATGTATTGAGGGATATGATTTATGTCAGAAATGATCATTACAAATCCTTGGATAAGCACCAAAGTTGAATGAATTTTCAATAGAAAATGTAATAAAGTCTTGTTTCTAGATGTTACTTAGGTTAAGAAATGTGTTTCAGGATCTACCTGTCAGTTTCTCTTTTTGATACAACATATGTTAGCCTTGATAAAAACAAGTTGTAATACCAAAAAAGCAGAAAGGAAGGAAAGGAAAGAAAGAAGAGAAAACCCAAGGCAGTTTGTAAACTAAGCTTATTTTTCATTAGGAAACAGAGGTCAAGCATGCTTGGAAAAAATATTCCTTTGGCATAAACAGCAATCATAATTAGTAAACAAGTGTAGCAGTAGAAAAAAATTTACATGCTAGGTTAACAAGGACCAGGAGAGTAACGGAGTTTCCTGAAGGAATTTTTTATTCCCAGAGAAATTGGTATCTGCTAGCTTTTACTGTCACCCTGTCTAATGGGGAAAGAACTCTGCTGCCAAGTGTTTCATGAGCAGCCATTTACCAGTCTGAATCATTTTTGATTCCTTAGTAGGGCAACAAGGATGCATGCTCACGTATTGTGACCTGGAGGAGAAGTGGGGCAATATGAGAGATGGAAGAAACACCTGTCTTCCATGGTATATTTACTCTTGCTTGGTGCTAAATCAAATGAAACAAGCCCTTGTACATGCTGTTCTTAACTGCCTTTGAAATTTTGGGCCATTTTATTCCAGGCACACACAAATGCCAGCAAGTAATTCTTATGTATCCTGGGGGGAAAAAGCTTATTTTCCTTCTCTTTTGATTTTCCAAAATTCACTATTCATCTTTCAAAACGGACCAAGGGTTTTTAAAAAGGATTACAGTAAACATTTCATTGTTCTATAATGCCTTATTTGAATGATAATGTGTTTCTAAAATTATTGTGAATAGTTAACTTACAAATTATCACTAGACTACCAGGCATATGTTAGTCTTTATTAGAATAAAATGAAATTTCATAACTGAGGCTATTACTTTCTCTTTGATGCCTCACCGGGCCTACTCATCCCACCTTCCTTTCTGCTGTCTTAACGTTTCATTGGCTTCTGAATGAGGGACTGTGTTCTAATAAATTGTCTTAAAACATTACATAGGCTGGTTTCATTTTACACAATACTTTATCTCTTGCTACAGTACTGTAAACCTTACTGGCCTTCATAGTTACCCTTAGCAGATCTAGAAATCAAAGAGAGGTAGAAAAACATGTACTGAAAATAGAAAAATTAGTCAGGTAGTGTGGTAGGCACCTGTAGTCCCACTTGGGAGGCTGATGTAGGAGGATTCCTTGAGCCCAGAAGTTTTAGGTTGCTGTGAGCTAGGCTAACTCCATGGCACTCTAGCCTAGGTGACAGAGTGAGACTCATCTCAAGAAAACAAAACAAAACAAAAACAAAAACCCATAATGCTGTCATGACCAAGATGATGATTTATGGGCCACATGGAAATATGTCTGGAGCTGAATGTCATGGCTAAGAAAAGCTACTATGCTTTAGTTAAAGGCTAGTGAGAACAGTACATCACCCCATTACCCTTATTTTCTGGAGGAATGGTTTTCTGGAGGAATGGTTACTTTGGTATACTTTTTGTGAGCAGTGGGTACTGTGGGAAATGCAAATTGGCAGTTGTTAGCACCATCCAGAAATTTTATTTCACCTCTCAATTCCATTAGAAATAGGTTAAATTTCTAAACCTCAGCCTGTGCCTACTCCCCCCCCTGCTATATATAATGGCATTCTATCAAAACATTTTGGACCCTCACCATTGTGACAAAGCTGCCCTGTACTAAGAACACATCATTGTAATCATAACCTTCAAATTTTACTAAACTGTTGCAAGACTTACAGCCAACAGCAAGAATACATTTGTATTTTAAAACATGTTTACACTGCCAGGCATAGTGGCTGACACCTGTAATCCCAACACTTTAGGAGGCTAAGATGGGAGAATCACCTGAGCCCAGTTCAAGTACCAGCCTGGGGAACACAGTGAGACCCCAGTTCTTTGAAAAAAAAAAAGCCTGGGGTTGTGGCCTACACCTGTAGTCCCAGCTACTTGGGAGGCTGAGGCAGAATATTGATTTATTAGGACCAAGGCGTTTGAGGCTGCATTGAGCTATGATCACACTATTACACCCCAGTCTAAGAAACAGAGCAAGACCTTGTCATTAAGTTGTCTTCTCACTGATAAAAGTATCCTCAGACACTGATGAACTATGGAAATAGCTTTCTTGTCTTTGCAATTAATGATTTTCATCTTGTAAGTTATAGTTTAAAGCTTTAAAAACATGGGTAAAATAGTCTAGTTGTGCTTAGGCTTCTGGTAAAACCCAGTGTGCTCTATGAATCTTTACTCTCTTCTGCATTTTTTTAGTTCACTAATGATCATGGGTTTTTCCATATCTAGCACTAAGGTAAGTTGTCATGCCAAAGTGTAAATCAGTCTAGTGTTGTCATATTTTCCCAAAGGAATTGAAGTGTAACTAGCATGAAGAATCATGCTGTTTAAATACACTAAGTGAAAGATGTGGGAATTTAAAAAACCATGTTCTATATTTAGAAAAGAACAAAATTCAAGTCTCATTATTCAAGGCTTATGAGATGGTAAGCAATCCATAATCAAATTATATTCTTGTGCCTCCCGCTCCATTAGCTTATGTAGTAAGCAAGCAAATACTTCTTAGATGAATCAGCTTCTCAGACCTATGATCTAGTACATACATGTCCATTATAAATGGGAAATGGATGCCAAGGATTCAAGGGTCTTATTAAAGTATGTATGATATAGTGGCAAAATTGAAATGGAAAGCCTAACCTTAACCCAGACAAGTACCATTTCTGTCCCACACTCAATCTAAGAACTGAAATACATGATTGACTGTGAGAACAGTAAATTGACATTTTTATTCTTCTCTAAAAATACCCCAGGGTTAACTTTAGTATCACCTTCCCTGTACCTACAATCAATTTTTTCATCTTGTAAGAAAATCCACTTACTAAAACAGATTCATGTTCTTTGGGCAGCATATGAATAGCAGTCTGAAAGAAGAGGGCCTCATTTTCCTGAAGAGAAGTTACAGGAGATTGTGAACTCATTAGGCAAGATTTGAAAGAGCCTAGTAATAGTATAATTAGACTGTTATCTTAGACTAATAATCTTAAATCAGTATTATCTCCCCTAACATTGATGTAAAGACATGGAAGTAACAGAGAATAAATTTTATCAAATGAAATGAGAATCTCTGATGGATATTTTGAGGTCAAAGATGTTTTATTCATCTACATGGACCTTCCTTGGTTTATCTTGTTTAGAGAAAATTGAAATATTATCCTGTTTAGTATATTCTTCATTATTTCTTAAGAAACAGAAAACAGGACATTCCAAATTGAAAGGAGTTCGTACTAAAGCAAAATAAAAATAAAAAATGTCAATTTACTGTTTCTAGTATTAGTGTACTACTCTGTAAAAGTTAGTCTTTGATAATTATGGCATCAATAGTTCCCAAAATACATCCAGTCACACTTTTAAACTCAAAACTCAGAATACTTCCCTTTGAAAGTTAAAAAAAAAAAAACCCAAAATATATATGTATGTATGTATGTATACCACACACACACATGCACTCTCAAATTTCAAAGAACAGCTCTTCAATAATTCCTACTTTAGAAAACAAAGTCTTCAGGCATAGTTTATACTCAGTTTGTTCTGTCCCACTAGTCTTCAGTCATTAATACCTTAAAGTCAAAATGAAACACAAAACAATTTGGATACTTACAGGCAAATCACAAGAAGGAATGGAAAATAATGATTTGTGTAACATTTCTGTGAAACCAGGGATTTTGCTTGTCTCTTGATTTGGTAGGAAGGGGAAAACAAAGAGTTTGCTTCAGAACAGAAGAGAAAAAGAAAAAAACTTATATGACTAGATCATTGGTTAAAAAAAAAATACAGGCTGATGAATACTACCATATAAATTAAACATTTTATTATAGAGTATTTATATCAAAAGCACAAAATATTCTGAAAACCAAGAAGATTGTGATATTACATAAGTATAATTCAATAATTCCAGTCCATTTCTATGGGTACTAAGTGCCTGATCACCTCAGTTAAAACAAATTACAAAAGAGGTCACAGGTCTGATCATCATAAGGGTCCCTTAGCACTATTTGGTTTCTTAAGTTGAGACATGATATTCCCAGTCCTTGTTAGTTATCTTCCAAATGTTTGCCACTGTTCTCAATGGGTAATGAGCCAAAGTCTACACTTGCAACTCGTATTTCTGAAAGTCAGAAGATTAATCCTTGAATAATAAGGACAGCATAATTAGCATTGTTACCTAAATAAAATGAATCATCACAAATCCTGATGTATTTGAAGTCACTTATATAGGAAGTAGTAAAGCTCATTCTGTGGTAAATGAGCTAAGGAGAGGAATGACAGACCAGTAAATGCTATCATTACTTGTAAGGGTTGTCAAAAATTTTTTTTCCTGTAAAGAGGCAGATGACATAGTTTAGGGGCATTTTTTGGCCTAATATAAAAAAAATTTTTTTTTTGTAGAGACAGAGTCTTGCTGTGTTGCTTAAGCTGATCTCAAACTCCTGACTCAGACTCCGAAAGTGCTGGGATTACAGATGTGAGCCACTCTGCCTAGCCTCAAATTCTTAGTAAGTAATGGCAGCTCAAGGCAGCACTACAAACTTTCTCTTGCCTTTTAAAAAGTCCTTTTTTAAGAGTCCTTTCTTAAAAGCTACATCAAAGTAAAACAAACAATAACCATGATTTTTAAAATCAGATTATTATTCTTGTTTGTTCTTACAGGCCATTCATATTCTTTTAAAATTTATTCCCTGAGAGATCCCAGACAATGTCAAGTAAAGAAATTAAAAATGAGTTTGGAATTCATCTTATTTAAAAAGAAAATCTTTATTAGCTCATCACTTTTTATATCACTATAACCCTTAAATAAAAAGTCAACAGGATAAAATAAACTTCTAAGGAATATAGTTTTTAGAATATTTTGGGGGTATATGTAATGCTTTATATCAAATTTGTATTATAGTCAAGGATTAACTGATGGTGTCGGAAATACAAATGTTAGTATTTTAAGTGGAAAGAATTTTTAAAATTTGTACCATTCAGGTTATTTAGAAAAGTAGATTACCAACTACTGATTTATTGCTTTTAATATAATGAAACACCAGATTTGACAGCTAAATTAGCAGTGGGATACAAGTACATTTTTATCTTTAATCATTTTTGTAGAGTAGGACATGTACATATCTATATAAAAAGAGACTGTAGCAGATGCCTCCCAGAATCAAGCAGTTCTTGTAAACATTGCATTTGTGCAGATTTTCATACTTTGATTCCAAAATTGAGAACAATAAGATTAAAGGCAAATTTAGTAGCCCAAGAAAGAGTCCAGTTTGACTTCCTGCAACATATGGTACCACTCCTCTCTTCAGAAAAAAAACAAAAAAACAAAAAACCTAGCAGCACATTAAAAAAAATTACAAAACGTTTCAGTACTCTTTTTTTTCCCCTCCCATCAAAAACCAAACAAAAATAAAGTGCAGCACCCATAAAAGTGTCAAGAAAATAGCCAAGTTCTTCCTTTCTTATAACAAAATAACCCTTGGCCTCAGCAGTCTTAACCAAATTATACAGTGTCCATCATTTTGGGTTCATCATCTTCTTTATGTACCACTGAGTTTAAACTGCAGAGAGCTGTATTGATAGAATACTGAAGATAATCTGGATTCTGGAAGGAAAAGAAAAGACAGAGAAAAAGGAACACATGATAACCAGTTTTATGCCAGTACATGCAACTACATAGTCAGTTTCGTATTTTCTATTTCTCTGCAGTGTAATAGGGTAAGAAAGAAGATGGACTTTGCAGTCAGACTTGGACTGAAACCCAAGAAAATAAAGAAAAAAAGACGTTGTTATTTCTTAACCTCCCAAAATGTGATAAAAGACAGAATGATTCATGTGAAAAACGAATGTAGTAAATCCCCCCTTTCTTTTAACAAAACTATAAATTACTTAATCATACGAGGCTTATATGTACTTATATGTCATCATCCATGTGACTTATATGTACATGGCTACTGACAATTTATATGATAAATATGGCTTTAAGCCAGCAATGTACTTTGAAGTTGACCAAAAGAAAACATTCGAATAAAGAAAAAAATCCACTTACTGAGTACAAATTATAGTTATCTTCAGGGTCTATGTTGGTTTTATAAATATTAAAATGGCCTTAGTGAGAAGTCTTTAATCTTTTGAGTGGTACTTAAGACTCTTATTTTTAAAATTGGGAATAAAGCAACAGTTTATGTTTTATTTATTTTTTAAATAGAAAGAGAATTCATAAATATTATATTTGTCCATTTCCAAAACTAGGAACAGAAAATATAAAATCTTAATAAGTGCAAAAATTTTTAGCCAGATTCAGGGGGAAAAAAGCAAAAATAAAACCATTATTTATTAAAGCACCACTAAGGAAGACATAAGCCCTTAAGATCCAGGACTTAGGGGAATTATTCTCCAAGAATTCAATTTTGTCTACTCAGCTGATCAGATTATCTGCTAGTACTTAAGACTTTAATACTGTATCCCCTAGTTTACTGCACAAACACCCCTGAGGAAAACAGTCCAAATGGGATAGATGTCTTAAAACTCCCCACCATAGAGAGGCAGGGTTTTCAATCCTGACAAAGTACAATACTTTGTGAGATTCCTTTATCTTAAAAGCCAAAAAGCTAGCTAGAGTTTGGACAAGTTAATAAAATTAAAACCTAGCCTATAGGATATATGGAAAGTAACTGTTACTTATTATATTTACACCCAAGAGGCCTTTGTTGAGCCCTCTCAGAACTAAGGATAAAGGTAACCCAGATTTAATCTTATTTCCCAAGATTTTTGCTAATTACAGAAGAGAAATTAATAGCTAAGGTGTTACCCAAATGTAGGCTTCATAAAAATGATCAATACTTGTATTACATTATTCCTTTCTTCAAAAAACAATATTAAAGCCTTTTCTGACAATCCAGGCTAAATTCTAAAGGTCTTGGAACAGAGTTTGTAATTACTCTGTTAAGACTGGGCTCCAGTTTTCCATGACAGAATTTTGAGTAATAAAATTGGCTGAGTAAATTCTCCAGAGTTCATACTCCCATTTCCCAAAGAACTTAAGATATTGTCATAGACTTAAAAACACAAAAAGCAATCACTACCTCAACCTAACCTAAACTTAAATTCCACTGATTGCCCCAGATTCTCATCTAGTAATGTTCAACACATTTCTTATCTCAGTGACCAGTTCTTCCCAAGAGCACATACTTGTTATTCCTATTTGTGGTATAGGTAAATGAGTGAAGTATATTAGAAATCTAGGATTAGAATATTAGCTCCATCATTCATTGTGTTGATGTCAGACAAATTTACCTCTATAAGTTTCATTTTACTCATTTATAGACATGAATGAAAATGAATTACAGGATTTTAGAGAAGATTAAATTATATAACATGTGAAGGAATTTTGTAACCTATAGAATGGTATAAATAAAAATGGGATTGTATTATTACCCTAAGATTTTTCTTCCAAACCTCTAAATTGACACTAGCTGGGCATCTTGGCAGGCACCTGTAGTCCCAGCTACTTGGATGGCTGAGGTAAGAAGGTCACTTGAGCCCAAGAGTTTGAGGTTGTTGAGAGCTCTGATACCACAGCACTCTACCCAGGGCGGTAAGTCTGAACAATCCTGGTAACATCTGCAATTCAAATGGGTCTCAACTGCATAAACCCAGCCTCTCCCCCAAATAACCATAGGGATGCCTAGCAGCTTACATCAGTTGTTATCTGATATGTGTAACAAGAACTTATTTCTCTCAAACCAGAGGTACCTTTTTTTTTTTTAAGAGACAGTCTCACTCTGTCACCCAACCTCAAACTCTTGGGCTTGAGCAATCCTCTTGCATCAGCCTCCTCAGTAGCTTAGACTACAGGCGCTCACCATGACGCCTGGCTAGTTTTTCTATTTTTAGTAGATACAGCGTATCACTCTTGCTCAGGCTGATCTCGAACTCCTGAGCTCAAGCAATCCACCTGCCTCAGCCTTCCAGAGTACTAGGATTAGAGGCGTGAGCCACCACACCCAGTCAGGAGGCAACTTCTTGGTAACACAGGCCCCTTCAGATATTGTGATGTGGGCTCGGCGCCTGTGGCTCAAGTGGCTAAGGTGCCAGCCACATACACCTAAGGTGGCGGGTTTGAATCCTGCCCGGGCCCGCCAAACAACGATGGCTGTAACCGAAAAAAAAATAGCCAGGCATTGTGGCGGGCGCCTGTGGTCCCAGCAACTTGGGAGGCAGAGGCAGGAGACTCGGTTGAGCCCAGGAGTTGGAGGTTGCTGCGAGCTATGCCACGGCACTCTACCCAGGGGGACAGCTTGAGGCTCTGTCTCAAAAAAAGAAAAAAGATATTGTGATATGTATCTTTTCCCTGTTATGTTTAAAATCAATGACATCCTTCCAGTCTCTTATTCCCATTGCATGTATATGTGACATTTTAATTTAAGGAAATTATACATTGTAATATGGACCTGACAATGACTTAGTTCTAGAATTGTCCTGGAAAAACTACTTCCCTGGCTCAGCGCCTATGGCTCAAGCAGCTAAGGCAGCAGCCACATACACCTCAGGTGGCGGGTTCGAATCCCCAGCCCGGGCCCGCCAAACAACAATGATGGCTGCAACCAAAAAATGGCCAGGTGTTGTGGCGGGCACCTTTGGTCCCAGCTACTTGGGAGGCTGAGGCAGGAGACTCGCTTGAGCCCAGGAGTTGGAGGTTGCTGTGAGTGTGATGCCATGGCACTCTACCCAGGGGGATAGCTTGAGGCTCCCTCTCAAAAAAAAAAA
>CAUYTI010101820.1:0-14171 GCA_963575145.1 Galago senegalensis | reverse complement strand
GTCATTGTTGTTTGGCGGGTCCGGGCTGGGGATTCGAACCCGCCACCTTAGGTGTACGTGGCTGGTGCCTTAGCCGGTTGAGCTATAGGCGCCGAGCCGAAGTTAAGATTTCTTTGGAATTCTGTTGACTATGGAATATGTCCCAATGGTAAAAGTCAATTATTAGCATCTTCTCACAACTTACAAGCATATCAAGTTATCTCATTCTAAATAAAACTTTCCCTTATTTCTGTTATTTCTTTAAACCATATGCCTGTCTCCTCTTTTTAAACTTTTAAACCTCAAGAAAGTGTAATCAAAGTCTTTTTCTTTCTTATCCTCTCGTCCCTATACATATTTTGGTATTTGTCTTGTTTTCCAGAACACCCTATTGAAGTCCTCAAGGCCAGTGATGTTACGAGGCTTCATTGTCCTTTCTGCATCATTCGACTCAGATTATTGCTCCTTTATTCTTGAAACTCTCTTGTTTGATTTCTGCCTCTTGATTTTTGTCTTTTTTGACTATATTTTCTGGCTTTTCTTCTTTCTCTTTAAATGTGTGTATTCTGTGAGGATCTGTCCAGGATTAGATTCAACACGTAGACATTCTTCTTCGGCCACCTCATGATCCATGTGAGTGGCTACTATATTATCAACATTAAGTTTTTTAAAAATCTCTGGTGCCACTTAAATGGGACAGATGGTTCAGACTTTTATATTCTGTGAATATAAAACTGAATTTAAAAGTATTTCCCAAATCTGTTTCTTAAGTTATAGAGTCTCAGTAAGTGTTAAACCTAAATGGCATTTCTTAGACCTAAAGGCGCAACTTATATTTGACGTTTTTGCATGTCCTTATACCTTGTTACTAAAGTTTACATAATTCTGGCCTGTAATATCCATTATATCATTTTTATTCATACTTTCTTAACCACTTTTTTTGCTATACTCATCATTAGCTTTCACCAAAGCTTACTTTATTGTTGGATAAATTTTTCTAATCATAGTTTCAATCAGATTATTCTCTTTTTCAAAAAATAATTAGAGGCTCATGCTTGTAAAAACTGCACATATTTTATAACCTGGCATTCGAACCCCTCTAGTATTTAGTCCTAACTGTACATCTTACTTTGTTTGCTATCCTTTACCTCCCCTCATTTTGGTGTAGCTGAATAATTTTCTTTTTCTTTTATGTGACTTGTACTTTGCTGCCTCTGATTTTATTCTTACCCTTCCATTTTTATACATCCAGCCCAACCCTTTCTTCAAATCAGGCTCAGGCACAACCTTTTTCACAAACAGCTCATATTCTTTTAGCTGAAAGTAGTCTCTTTTTAATTCTCTGGATTTTATCTACAATTTTTGAGGTACCTATAAAACTTTGCTTTGTGCTTTAGCTACTTAAATTCATGTGGTTTATTTATTTTTGAGTTGAGGCTCTTAAAAGGCAGTGTTGTATCTGGGAGGCCCTGGTCGTGTATTTTAACAAAAAGTAAATTTAGAGGAATATTCAATAATATGAATCTTAACATAATTTAATAATTACTTAGATTTTAGAATTTGGAACTTAGTTCATAAAAAATTTATACTGCTATGTGTTATAAATAGGTTCTGGAATGCCAAGATAAGTTAAGTCATTGGTTTAGTCCTCAGGAAGCTAACAGCCTATTGGGAGAACAGAAAATAGTGTTGATTAGGACAATAATTCTGGGATGAGTTGTATTAGAAAAGGATACTAAAAGTGAATTTACTTAAGGTAAATTACTTAGACTAAATTTAACTTAATCTAATTTAAACTTTATTTCATAGTCAGTAATGAGTAAAAGCTTTGATTGGAACTTTACCTTGGGGGGCATCTTTGTACCATTAGATACCACCTGCTTTTTTTGTTGTGTTTAACCAGTTACTTTTTATAACCCTGCTGGTTAAAGTAACAAATATTTGCTTTTGTGTGTACATTTTTCTGATAAAATTATATTTACTTAATTTTAGTCAAAAAGATAGTCATCTTTACAAAAAACAAATCAAAAGGCTTCCTCAATTTTAAGTAGCACCTTTTAAAATTCTATATTCAAACGATTCTCTTGAAGTACCAATATGTCATCATTCCTGTCAATTTTTTTACTTCGGTTGTATATTAGTTGCCTTGCCTGTGATTTGACAGTTCTCCTATGCCACTTTAATGACTTTTTGAAAATCTGCCTGCTGCTTTAATGATGATTCAAAGATTGACGTTGCAGTTAATTTGCATTGTGTTGTTGGATCCTAAATGATTAGGGAGAGGGACAAAAACATGGTCTTTGTTGCAGACACTGTCAAACTAATGGCTGGGCATGGTGGCTTAGTCCTGCAATCTGGAAGGCAGGCAGATCTCTTGAGCTCAGGAGTTTGAGAACAACCTGAGCAAGAGCAAGATCCTGTCTCTACTAAAAATAGGGAAAAGAACTAGCTGGACATTTGGGGGGGCCCTGTATTCCCAGCTGCTCAGGAGGCTGAGGCAGGAGGATCACTTGATCCCAGGAGTTTGAGATTGCTGTAAGCAAGGCTGGGGCCACTATGCTCTACCCAGGGTTACAGAGTGCAATTCTGTCTTTTAAAAAAAAAAAAAAAAAAAAAAATATATATATATATATATATATACACACACACACACACACACACACTGTCAAAGTAGGGGGCAGCAATAGTATTTGAGTAGAGATTACTTATTTTTGAGATAGGGTCTTGCCCTGCTGTCCAGACTCAAGTGTAGTGGGATCATCATAGCTCATTGAAGCCACATACTTCTGGGCTTAAGTGATCCTCCTGCCCCAGACTCCTGAATAGCCAGGACTATAGGCGCATGCCTCTATGCCTGGCTAAGTTTTCTTTTTAGTAGCAAGGGTTCTCACTCTTGCTCAGGATAGTCTTAAACTTCTGACCACAAGTTATCCTCCCACCTTAACTTCCCAAAGTAGTAGGATTGCAGGTGTGAGCCACTGTACACAGCTGAGATTAATTTTTTAATTAATGGCATATTCATTTATGGATACATCTGTGATATGTTGATTTTTACTCATTCAGTAATATTTTCATAATAAATAGATAATGAAGACTCCTCTCCCCAATAGGAATAAATATTGAGGAAAGAATAAGTTAATTTTAACTTTGTTGAGTGGGAGGGTAGATAGTAGAAAATATTTCTGTGAAAGCCAAATTACATCTTTGTAAGTTGGCATTTGATATTAAAATAAACTTATAATAAAATTGAAGTTAAGTGAAAGAAGATACACAAAATGAGGATTTAAAAATAAAAGCAAGATATTATGACTGAGGTTTTTTAAAAACCTAAATGATCATTCGAAGAAATATTGTACATAAGATGGTGTACATAAGGGTATGTTAATGTGAAACACACTGTACCCAATTAATACTCTCCATAAATTGGTGGAGAGTAAGGTGTAATCATGAAGGTCTATATTCTATGTCACTTTGAAAAGTTTGAATGGTAGTCCTCTCTTGTCTCTAGTTTTATTTATTTATTTATTTGTTTATTGATTGATTGATAGAGAGTCTCACTGTATCGCCCTTGGTAGAGTCTTGTGGCATTACACAGCTCACAGCAACCTCCAACTCACGGGCCTAGGTGATTCTCCTGCCTCAGCCTCCCGAGTAGCTGGGACCACAGAGGCCTACCACAATGCCCAGCTACTTTTTTTGTTGCAGTTTGGCCACGTCTGGGTCTGAACCTGCAACCCTCCGTACATGGGGCTGGCACCCCACCCACTGAGCCATAGGCACCGCCCTTATTTTTATTTTTTAAATATATTTTTCCTTTTATTTAGTCATATACACATAGATCATGAATACATTTATGCATATGTGGGATACAATGTGTTGATTTTTTATAAAATTTGGAGTGCTTACATCAAACTAATTAATATAGCTTTCACCTCATTTACTTAATTATTGTGTTAAGACATTTATGTTCTATACTTGATAATCAATTATAGAGTCCTTGCAATATGCTCCATAGGTGTGGTCCCACCATTTACCCTCCATCTATCAAACCTCCCCCCACCCCCATTTTTCCCCTCCACTGCTCTCCTTCACCCTGGGCTATAGTTGTGATCTATCTTTCACAAGAAAGTGTGAGTAATTATAAATTGATTTCATAAAAGTACTGAGTACATTGGATAATCTTTCTTCCATTCTTGAGACACTTTACTAAGAAGAATATATTTCAGCTCCATCCACGTAAACATAAAAGAGGTAAAGTCTTCATCTTTCTTAATGCTGCATAGTATTCCATGATACACATATACCACAATTTATTAATCCATTCAGGGGTCAATGGGCACTTAGGCTTCTTCCATGACTTAGCAATTATGAATTGAGCTGCAGTGAACAATCTGGTACAAATATCTTTGTTGCAAAGTGATTTTTGGTCTTTTGGTAATAGAGGAATTGCAGGATCAAATGGCAGGTCTACTTTTAGTTCCCTGAGTGTTCTCCAAACTTCTTTCCAAAAGGAACGTATTAGTTTGCATTCCCACCAGCAGTGCAGAAGTGTTCCCTTTTCTCCACATCTACATCTACATCCGTTGTTTTGGGATTTTATTATGTGGGCTAATCTCACTGGAGTTAGATTGATATCTTGAAGTGGTTTTGATTTGCATTTCTCTGATGATTAAAGATGATGAGCATTTTTTCATGTGTCTGTAGACCGTGCACCTGTTTTCTTCAGAGAAGCTCCTGTTCAAGTCTCTTGCCCACAGTGAAGTGGGATCACTTGTTCTTTTCTTATTAATAAGTTTGAGTTCTCTGTGGATTCTGGTTATCAGACTTTCATCAGAAACATAGCCTGCAAAAATCCTCTCCCATTCTGGGAGCTGTCTACTTGCTTTACTTACTGTGTTCTTGGCAGTGCCAAAGCTGTTTAATTTGACCACATCCCAGTAATGTATTTTTGGTATTGCTTCACTTGCCTGGGGGTTCTCCTCATAAAGTATTCTCCCAGGCCAGTTTCTTCAAGTATTTTCCCTACATTCTCTCCAAGAATCTTTATAGTTGCATATCTTAAGTTTAAGAAGTCTTTTATCCAGTCAGTCAATTTTTGTTAGAGGTGAAAGGTGTGGGTCCAGTTTCAGTCTTCTACAAGTCACTAGCCAGTTCACCCAGCACCATTTGTAAATAGAGAATCTTTCCCCCAAATTATATCTTTGATAGGCTTATCAAAGATCAAATGATGATAAGTGTCTGGATTCATCCCTTGGTTCTCAATTCTGTTCCATACATCTACTTCTCTGTTTTTGTGCCAGGACCATGCTGTTTTGATCACTGTAGATTTATAGTATAGTCTGAAGTCTGGTAGCATTTGTTTTTATTTCTAATTAAAACAATTTGTTGAATTTGTTTTTATTTCTGAGTAATGTCTTGGCTATTTGAGGTTTTTTCTGTTTCCATATAAAATGAAGTAGTAATTTTTCCAGATCTTTAAAGTATGACAGAGGTGCTTTAATAGGGATTGCATTAAATCTGTAGGTTGCTTTGGGTAGTATGAACATTTTAACAATGTTGATTCTTCCCAGCCATGAGCATGGTATGTTTTTCCACTTGTTAACATCTTCAGCTATTTCTTTTCTCAGGGTTTCATTGTTCTCTTTATAGAGATCTTTCATGTCCTGTTAGGTACATTCTTCCCAGATATTTTATTTTCTTTGACACTACTGTAAAAGGAGTAGAGTCCTTGACTGGTTTTTCAGCTTGACTATTGTTGGTATATATAAATGCTGCTGATTTGTGAGTATTGGTTTTGTATCTTGAGATGCTGCTGTATTCCTTGATCACTTCTAAGAGTTTTGTAGTTGAGTCCCGAGATTTCCCAGGTATACAATCCTACCATCTGTGAAGAGTGAAAGTTTGATCTCCTCTGGGCCTATATGGATACCCTTGATTGCCTTCTTTTGCCTGATTGCAATGGCTAAGACTTCCATTACAATGTTAAAAAGCAGTGGAAACAGTGGGCAACCTTGCCTGGTTCCTGATCTTAGTGGAAATGTGTCAGGGTCTGTGACTGGCCAGGTCTCACACACGGCTTAACTAGGTTTCTGATGCAGACCGCTAAGCTACCTTGCTCAGGAACAATTTCTCTTAGGTGCCTGAGAGCTATCTACTTCAGCAGGAGAGAGAGAGAGAAAGTAAAGCAGTCTTATTAGAAAGATAGATCTTAGTCTTTTGCAGAGTTTAGTGATTTTCAGCAGAGAGATGCCATGCTGGCATTCTGCAGGTAGGAGAGGAGACAGAGTCAGAGTAAGTGGGTCCATGATAGACTGCACATGCCCCCGACTACCTTCTCCCGCCTAATATAGGCTGATCTTGTGCTTCTCAACACCCAGATGTAGCGACTGCCAATTAACCAATGCTCTCATCTCGTGAGCTCTCATGCTTGTTAGGAGAGCTAAATTCCCTCTCCATGCCCTTTTCACCAAGGTGTTCCATTATTGAGCTATATAGATATTTCTCATAACTCTCGCTCCTCCTAGCCATAGGCTGTGTATGGGCTGCTACAAAAATGTTTTCAGTTTTACTTCATTCAATATAATATTGACTGTGGGTTTGATGTAGATGGCCTCTATCAGTTTAAGAAATGTCCCTTATATACCTATTATCTTAGGTGTTCTGATAATGAAAGGATGCCCGATATTATCAGAAGCTTTTTCTGTACCAATTGAGACAATCATATGGTCTTTGTTTTTTATTTTGTTGATGTGATGTATTATATTTATGAATTTATATATATTGAACCAGCCTTGAGACACTGGGATAAAACCCACTTGGTCGTAGTGTATAATTTGTTTGATGTGTTGCTGGATTCTGTTTGCTAGGATCTTATTGAATATTTTTGCATCAGGATTAGAGATATTCATCTGTTATCCCTAGTTTAGTTACGTAACAAGATATTTTGAGAGACTGACCACATTCATGTAACTTTTATTATAGTATAGTGTTATAATTGTTCTATTTTATTATTAGTTATTGTTGTTAATCTCTTATTATGCTTAAATAATAAACTATCGTGTATGTGTGTGTGTGTGTATATGTAGGAAAAAACATAGTGTGTATATGTGTTTATGTACATGTACTATTCTCATTTTCAAGCATCCTCATCCAGGAATGTATTTTCCATGGATAAGGGAGGAGTATTGAAGCTTAGGAAAAAATTCTGATCATCTATATGCCAGGTATTGTGTTAGGCTTATAAGACAAAGGTGAATAAGGACATAGCTCTTTAAGGAACCAGTGCCAATGAGCAAGACAGAGAGAAACCAATCATTTTGATACTGTATACTAGATTTATGCTGGAGATAGGTACAAAGGGTTGAGATAGCACAGAAGTAGATGCAGATTATACACTGTTTTCTAGCAGATGTATGAGCTGTCTTTAAGGATGAGTAGGAGTTAGCTAGGAGAGTAAGGTTAGGTAGTTTAGGAGAGAGGAATAGTGTGAGGTAAAAGGTATATAGAGGGGTAATAAATAGCTTGGGTTAATTATAGGACTAAAATTAATTTGGAGTTCTCAGGGTAACTTCAGTGTTCTTTCTTGCTATTTTCTTTTCTGTTTTCTTTGCTTGCTTTTTTCTTTTTCTTTTTCTTTTTCTTTTTTTTTTTTTGAGACAGAGTCTCACTGTGTCACCTTGGGTAGAGAGCTGTGGCATCACAGCTCACAGCAACCTCCAACTCTTGGGCTTAAGGGATTCTCTTGCCTCAGCCTCCCAAGTAGCTAGGACTACAGGTGCCTGGCTTTTTTTTTTTTTTTTTTTTTTTTGGGTGGGGTTATTGTTGTTTGGCCGGCCCAGGGAGGATTCAAACCCGCCAACTCTGATGTATGTGTCTGGCGCCAAGCCCTTCTTTGTTTTCTTTTCATGATGTCTTACTACGTCTGCCTCAGCCACCTGAGTCTAGGATTACAGGTGTGCACCACTGTGCCCAGCTAGAATTGTGCATTTACTCCAAATAGATTTTTCAGTGATGGAATAGAAATGTGTAAACTGGACAGCAGTTTTATCTTGCTCAGTAAATGAAAAAAACTGTATTATGAGATAGTGTTTAAGCTTTAAAGTTTTCTGTCTTACTTAAATTAGGATGGATTTTTATTTACAGGTATTTTCTTTTTTTTGAGACGGGGCCTCAAGCTATCCCCCTGGGTAGAGTGCCATGGCATCACGCTCACAGCAACCTCCAACTCCTGGGCTCAAGCGAGTCTCCTGCCTCAGCTTCCCAAGTAGCTGGGACTACAGGCACCCGCCACAACGCCTGGCCATTTTTTGGTTGCAGCCATCATTGTTGTTTGGTGGGCCCGGGCTGGGGATTCGAACCTGCCACCTTAGGTGTATGTGGCTGGCGCCTTAGCCGCTTGAGCCACAGGCGCCGAGCCTACAAATATTTTCTATTTTAAAAGTACATTTATTTTCTCACACATGTAACTGGTTGTTATTAGGGCCTGGGTGAATACTACAGCTTTGAAATTCACATGAGTCGCAGCATCTTGTTCTTATGCGCAATGAAGCAGCAATTGTAGATGAACTTTTTCACCGTTCTTTAGTGTAGATTTCATATTTGAAGTTGTTATTCTCTGCTGCCACATAGATAATAATCTGGAATAATTATGTCTTTGCAGGATGAATGCTATCAAGTAAGACAAGTATTTGCTCAGAAACTTCACAAAGGCCTTTCCCGGTTACGGCTTCCACTTGAGTATATGGCTATCTGTGCACTTTGTGCAAAAGATCCTGTAAAAGAGAGAAGAGCTCATGCTAGACAATGTTTGGTGAAAAATATAAACGTAAGACGCGAGTATCTGAAGCAGCATGCAGCTGTTAGTGGTAAGCATATAGGAAAATGAAAAGTATTCTTTTTCAGCCCACAGTTGTAGTTTTGTAGAATACAAAATGATACACTGTTATTCATTAGCTCTAATAATAAATAATTTTAGGAAGTTAGTATTAAGAAGCTATCAACTGCTGTTCATTTGATATAGGTCATTTTAAAAGTAAATACATGGGTATTTAAATATCAACCTGAATTTCTTTAAATAAATGGCCAAGGAAAATGGTGACATTGGAGATGCTTTTAATAGAATAGTAAAATTTGTACATCTATACAGATTATCCAAGTGCTGTCTTTTAGTTGAAAAAGCATGTCTTTGATCTTTGTTTGTTCTTACCTGTAGCTGATATTAGTTTCAGTGCTTGTGTGTCTGCTTTTCATCTGCTCACTTTTATCCCATTGAGGTTAGTTGGTATGCCTGGTGACTTGTATAACAAACAGCATTAAAATCCATCCACTTACTCAAGTCAGAAATCAGAGGCATTCTTCATACCTTTTCCTCCCTCTCATTCATCACCAAATTCTGTTAATTCTTTCTCCAAACGTCTTGAATATCTATCCTCTACTCTCCTACTTGGCTGTATTTCACTTGGATTTTTGTATATGCTACTGCTCTGTTGTAAGTGTTCCTTCTAATCCTACTATGCCATATTGCTATCTAAATGATCCTTCTAAAACAGATTAGATAGTATCACTTCCATGCTTGAAATCCCTCTGTTGATTCTCATAGGATAAAGTTGAAATGCCTTAGCGTGCTAGGTTTCAGTTATAAGCTTTTTCTCTGTCCATGCCCTACTATGAATACTGCTATCTGTGTATTCTAGATTACCTGAAATTTGTGTAGCCGTCTTTCTTCTCTGTTGTCAACTTTATCTGGAAATTGTCCGCCCCTTCCAAACAACAAATAAATGAACAAACACCAAGGAGTAAAGTGCTTTGCACCTTTTAAATCCTTTCAAATACAGTTTTGGTGTTACTGCTCTTTATAACCTCCTTTCTTTGTTTTCTTTTCTTCTCTTGGAAGAAGTGATGGTTCTGCAGTCACATCCTACCTCTGCCATTTAGTGATTTTGTTTGGGCTGGCTATTTCATCTGTGCCTTAGTTTCCTTATTTGTAAAATTGGTATTATTGTACTCAGTTCTTCTGATTATTGAGATATAAAAAATCATATACGTAAAGCATGTGTCATAATGCATGGCCCCAAAAAGTGTTTGGTATGTGTTAGCTATTATTTTAGGGTACCTTTCGTTTTTTTTTTTTTTTTTTTTTTTTTTTTGAGACAGAGCCTCAAGCTGTCCCCCTGGGTAGAGTGCCATGGCCTCACAGATCACAGCAACCTCCAACTCCTGGGCTCTAGCGAGTCTCCTGCCTCAGCCTTCCAAGTAGCTGGGACCACAGGCACCCACCACGATGACTGGCTATTTTTTTTTGTTGTTGTTGTTGTTGCAGCCATCATTGTTGTTTGGCGGGCCTGGGCTGGATTTGAACCCACCACCTTAGGTGTATGTGGCTGGCGCCTTAGCCACTTCAGCCACAGGCGCCGAGCCAGGGTACCTTTCACATTGAAGTATAGCTTCTGTCTTGGTTGGTGCTTAAGTATAAACTCTTCGCCGAATCTTATTCATCCTTGTGTTTTTAGATTCCAGTATAGGCCTAGAACATAGTTAAACCCTGAATCATGAACCTTACTACTTTTTCTTTTGTGCCTGGCTTGAAATGAATGATATGCACAAACTGTTTTCTGGAAGTTCAGCAGTAGAAATAAAGAAAATTTGGTGCTTTATTGACACAAGTGATGTATTATACACCAGATTAAACATCTGATTTCAATTTTTATTTTGAAAATAGGAAATATAAATGGAAATTGTCCAGAGTATAAATACAAGTACTTTTACATACCCTTAATTAAACTTAGTTAGGATTCCCATTCTGTCGTCTCTAACAGAACATGCTAATCTTAGCATATCAGAATATTTGAATTTAAACAAAAAAGATGCTCTTTTATAACAGATAGTGTCAAATTGTTCTTTCTAATTTTGTGCCATATTGGCTGAAAGACTTACTAGAAGTTTTTAATTTTGCTCAGCAGCTTACAAGAGAAAATTAAATATTGAGGCAAAGTAGATCTTATGTCTCTCAGTCGTAAATGTCATTGGTTTCGGTGACTTTTTCCATATGGCTTTTAAACCTGAAATATTTGCCTTTGTAGCCTCAGCCTCTGCTGTGTTTAGTACACATTTCAATAATGGACATGATGGATGAATGAATAAACTGTATAATGTATCACAGACTTCAACAGAGGATATTTCAATACATTTTTCTTATATTGTGATTAACTCTTGAGATACAGGAAATATAGTATGAAAGCAAGAATGTCTAATATTTGGTTTTCTAACCTGGGTGTTTTTGTTTTATTGGTTTTTTCCTTTTTCTTTTCTTTTTTTCTTTTTCAGAGAAATTATTATCTCTTCTACCAGAGTATGTTGTTCCATATACAATTCACCTTTTGGCACATGACCCAGATTATGTCAAAGTACAAGATATTGAGCAACTTAAAGATGTTAAAGAGTAAGATTTTTCCATCCCATTTTCATGTTTTGTGAAAGTTGTTTTTTCTCCTTAATGCTGATAATGGATCTCAATTAGTTTATGGATATATTTTATTTTGGGGATATTAGAGGTGCTTTCCTTTATTTGCTCTCTTATTTGTCTTTTTTAATAATATCTCTTCCTTTTACATTTTTAATGTAATTTCCTAAGACTTAATTCAGCATAATTACTGTACTTCTATTTCTCTACCAGTCTGCATTTCTTTTCTATTGAAGTAATCCATTAAAAGTTTTCATTTCATTCTTTATCTTTTCCTACTTCCTTCTGAAACTGTAGATTTTTTTATATAAGTTGAAGCAATATTCTCCTTTACTTATGTAGTAAGCATATTTTTTCTTCAGAGTAACTGTTTTCCACCAGAGGAATAGAAAATAGTCTAATTTAGTTATGGGCCAAGTTTGTAACTAGAGAAGTACTCTCACTTAAAATTTTATTAATGTTTCTCTAGAGTTTATGGCATTTGTACTTTTTTCAAAGATTATTGAAAACACAATACATGTCAGAGTTTAGAATGGGAGAATGTAGTAAGTTTGAGACCCTGGTCCTCTTTCTGTTACAATAAAAATTGTAAAAGATATTTCAATATTTTTTTAATTGTGATTAACTCTTAGGATACAGTAAATAACAGTATGAAAGTGAGAATGTCAAATATTTGGTTTTCTAACCTGTGGTTTTGAATCAATTAATTTATTATGCTTTACCTCCTATTAAAGGAAAAAAAAGAAAATTCTTAGTTTCTTAATACATAGAGATATTTTCCATATTTGAGATATTATCTCAGGAGAATGAAATTAAATTATTACTACTTATGGCAAGGGAAAAAGCAATTACTCTTTTTTTTGCCATAGTTTTCATTTTGAAAAATTAAAGCATTTAGTTCTCCCTAATTGAGTTCTATGTTAAAATGACTATAACTAGTAAAAATGTCTAGCCATATCTCTGTATCAGAGAACGTTTTTTTTTTTAAATAGAGAAAATATCTTTACGAATTTACTATTTGGGGCTATATTTCTAAATTGCCCCAGTATAGCCATGAGTAATTGCGATTCTACCAGAGAGCCACCCTAGAAACACATATCCTGTACTTGCGATTTTGAAGGTTATTTCTGTTCTAGAATAATACTTTAGTTCACATTTCTCTCTCTTCCTTCTTCCATGACTTTTCTCCTTTGTGTATCAACTACAGCCCTGTCACTTTCTCTCTTTATATTATATAAACAAAACATTTTTTTACTGCATATTTCATATAATTAACTTTAAAACTACTATGCTACTGAAACTTTTAAATTTTTCCTTCATTAAGCAAAGTCAGCACACATGGTTGTCAACGATGACTTTTTCTTCTTTATTGCTAAAGATACTTAACTATTTAATAAGATAGTTATATTCTCTTGAAGACTTCTCATCAAGACTACAATTGGTCTTGAGTATCCAAGGACTCACTTGTTTAGGCAGTCTTCACTTCCTGTGACAGCTACAACTATGACTTCATTCTTTCCACTATTTGTTTCTTTTTTAACTTGCTTCCTTGGAGAAATTGAATTAAACTTTAAAAAGGGACTGAGAAGTTCATGTCTGCATTGCTGACCTGTTGTTATATGTATGTGTGATACATCCTTTTCCCTTTCTGATTTGTAGCTTGTTTATTTTTAATATTTTTCCTCTTAAGAGTTATAATCTAGGTTCATTATATTTAGAATTTATTTATCTTTATTTAACAAAGGTTATTTTTCTATTGTGTTTCTTTTTTTCTTGTTTTTTCTTAGATGTCTTTGGTTTGTTCTGGAAATACTAATGGCTAAAAATGAAAATAACAGTCATGCGTTTATCAGAAAGATGGTAGAAAATATTAAACAAACAAAAGATGCCCAAGGACCAGATGATGCAAAAATGAATGAAGTATGTGATTCTTTGTGAATAATTACGGTTTTGTGTTGATGTAAACATTTTGGTATAAGGTATGAAACAAAAATGGTATTTATAGACATTAAATGTTTTTTCTATTAGTATTTTATTGGTAGTAAATAATAAACTAGTGAAAACATAGCTTACACTGGCTATTGCTTTTATTAATTTACCATTTAGACTGGATGCATGTTCTAGAATTATTTCTAATTTTCAGAGTCTAGGCTGCCTACTTAAGTGCCTAATTTTTTTTAAAATACCATTGCAGAAACTGTACACTGTGTGTGATGTTGCCATGAATATCATTATGTCAAAGAGCACTACATACAGTTTGGAATCTCCTAAAGACCCAGTCCTACCAGCTCGTTTTTTCACTCAACCTGACAAGGTAGTTACTTTAAAATTTGTTTGTATACATTGAAATAAAAGGTACTCTTCAAGCACTAGGTTTTGGGAAGATGAAGAAGGATCAGTATCAAAAGCTATTCTCCTGCTGTTGGCCTAGAAAAATTGTCAGTGAGTCTTAAACATGTGGTTCAAGGCTCGGCGCCTGTGACTCAAGCCGCTAAGGCGCCAGCCACATACACCTAAGGTGGCGGGTTCGAATCCCCAGCCTGGGCTGCCAAACAACAATGAGGGCTGCCACCAAAAAATGGCCAGGTGTTGTGGCGGGCGCCTGTGGTCCCACCTACTTGGGAGGCTGAGGCAGGAGACTCGCTTAAGCCCAGGAGTTGGAGGTTGCTGTGAGCGTGATGCCATGGCACTCTACCCAGGGGGATAGCTTGAGGCTCCGTCTCAAAAAAAAAAA
>CAUYTI010101818.1:0-16191 GCA_963575145.1 Galago senegalensis | reverse complement strand
AGTCCCAGCTACTTGGGAGGCAGAGGTAGGAGAATCACTTGAGCCCAGGAGTTCAAGTTGCTGTGAGCTGTGATGCCGTGGCACTCTACCCAGGGCAACAGCTTGAGGCTCTGTCTCAAAATAAATAAAAATAAATAAAAAAAAAAAACATGTGTATGAATATATTCCTCCAATGTGTCTCTTCTATTTCATCATAATGCTGCTATAATGATTTGACATTCAAGGAAGTCACAAAGATCTAGTTAATTTGCCTTTAAGCTATATCTAATAAAAGTCCTTGGCAAAGTTTGTGTTCATTGCATCTTAAATACCTGCCTTTCTCTGTTTTTTAGAGAGAAATTTTTAGGTTTATCTGAGGTTGTCTTGGTTTATCCAGCACATTAGCACATTTCCAGTAGAGTTTAGCACAGCTTTCTTTTACTAATGACACACAATACAAGTTTAAATGTAATTTGTAAAATACAGAACTTACAGTTCTAAATGAGATTAAAGGTATATTATATAGAAAATCACTTAATACTTCTTAAATATACACTCATTAAAAAAATCACATACTGGTCATGAATACTATTTCAGATGGTTTTTAGTTATGTAAATTATTTCTCTCCTGACTATAATTATGTGATGGACTGGTTTCTAGAGTATCATGTACTTAATGTGAGTTTCTAAAAATGCTTTAATCATATAATTGCTAGCTTATCAAGTAGAAAATATAGGTCTGAGAACACTATCATTATGTCATTATTTTTCACAAAAGACTGTGAAACACACTGAAGAGGCCATTATGAGGCAAATAACAGTTTTCTATGGTGTCTAAATTTGCAAGGATTAAAAAAAAAGACTAGTAAAGAAAATGCCTAAAGGTGAAGAGATTTAAATCTAGACAAGCAATTAATGTCTCTCTGAAAAATCAGTCCAGCCACAAGAAGTGAGTCGGTAAGACTAGAATAATGAAGCTCTGTGAGTGACACTAATATTTAATAATTGATTCATTCAATTCTGTGAGAAAGCAGAAAGGAAATGAAATAAACGTGAGACTTTCAGTTTGCATTAGCATTCAGTTGCATTATTCTTGTGCTAGTTATTACTGAGTGTATCATGTTCAAGTGTCACTGAAATATATAGTTATTCATTTGGTCTAGAGCCAGTAGGGAACAGAGTCAAATAATCTGGAATGGCTAAGTGGTTAAGTTCAAATCCAGTTTTATAGAACTCAAAGACCTAGAAAAAAACATTTTATTTTGATTCAGTGAGTAGTCATGAATCTATTTACTTTCAATAAAATCTAGTAAAGTCCAATGTAAAACTGTACCTTCTGTGGGTTTACTGTGAGAAGGCAAGACTCTTAAAAAGTATTTCTCAATATATTTCTGTCATACACACACACACACACACACACACACACACTCACACCCTCATACACACACTCGAGCCAGCCTTTCATATGAGGGAAGTCTACAATCCTGGATTCAAAATTATGCACAGAAAATATTTGGAAAATATAGGATGATTGCATCTATATTGAACAAGCATAGATTTTTTTCTTGTCATCCCCCAAATAATACAGTATAACAACTATTTACTATTTATTAGTAATCTAAAGATTATTTTAAAGTTTAGGGATGTTATATGCAAATATTACATCATTTATAGAAGAGACTGGAGCATCTGTAGATTTGGTTGAGTGGGGTCCTAAATACCTGTATAAATACTGAGGGATGACTGTACTAACTTCCTCAAAGACAGTGCCACGTGAGCTGGTGCACTGTTGTCCACCTATATCTATTACTATATCTATACCTATATCTATAACTCCCCCCCCCACGTTTATGAGGTACAACAATTAAGTTCACACACTTGTACCAGTGTGCTTGTTAGCACTGTACAAACAACTCAGTAAGGTTTTTATAACCTTAGTATATCAGTGTCTCACAGTTGTGTTTATGTCAATGTGTGACAGTGTCCTGCTGATGGTGTTTATTATTGTATGTTTTTGTGTTTTGTTACAATGAATTAGAGCAATGGACACTAAATTTTTTGTTAAACTTGGCAAGACTAGAAGTGAAATCAGAGACATGTTAGCTTAAGTTTACGGGGATAATGTACTGAATGAAATGGCAGTGTACAAATGGATGAAATGATTTTTTGAAAGAAGAAAAGAAAGGTCAAGGTAGCAAGTAATGAACAGAACTGATGAAAACATTGCAGAAGTTCATTGCATTATGTGTCAAAATTGTAGGCTGACTGTGAGAAGCATAGCAAACCAAGTAGACATTGAAAGAGAAATAAGAAAATTTCAACTGAAAATCTTGGTGTGAAAAGGTGTGTGCAAAACTGGTCCCAAAGAAGGTCACCAATGAACAAAAGCAAAAGAGAGTCAAAGTTTGCCGAAACCTTCTGGAAAGGCAAGATGATATTTTATTCTGTGATATCACTGGTGAAGAAACATAGCTGTACAAATAGGATCTTGCAACAGAGTGTCAAAGTGCACAATAGAAGTCAGTCAATTCTCAACAAATTCCCCAACAATTTCTGTCAGTCCAAATCAAGAGTCAAAATGATGTTGCTAACTTTTTTTGATACCAGAGGGATTGTTCATTATGAATTTGTAGTAACTGGACAAATGGCTAGCCAATTTTACTATTTAGAAGTGCTGAAAAGGCTGCTGAAAAAGTTAGATTAAAATGGCCTGTTCTTTTGACCAACAACTCAGAGCTCTTGCATCCTGACAATGGACCAGCTCACATGGCACTGTCTGTGAGGGAGGTTTTAGCCAATAAATAAATAACAATATTGGAACACCCTCCCTACTCAGTTGATCTGTCTCTAATGACTTTTTTATTTACCTGAAGATAAACAAAATATTGAAAGTAAGACATTTTGATGACAATGAGGACATCAAGGTTAATACAATGATAGCTTTGATGGCAATTCCAGAAAAGGAGTTCTAAAATTGCTTTGAAGGGTAGAGTAGGTGCTGCCATCAGTGCATAGCTTCCCAAGGGGAGTACGTCAAAGGTGACTGTAGAGATAGTCAGCAGTGAGGCATGTAGTACTTTTTCTAGGATGAGTACACAAACTTAAGGGTCAGAGTCAGCAAAATGGTGACAGCTACAACTCTGAGCAGAAGAAGAAAAGCCAAAGGTAGGATGTTACATTTATAGATAAGTGAGCATGTCAAAAGTGACCATGTTAAGATGTTCCTATCTTGAAGTTTCAAGACCAGGTAATTATTTTTTCTGTTATTTATTTTGTTATTATTCACCTATTAGATCTAGTTTATGATCAATATATCTAGATGATTTATATGTTCCTATAACAAAAGCATTTTTTCCATAAAGCATTGATTGAAAAAAATGGTATTGCTAAAACACTATTGTATTTTGCTAATCTTTGATTTTGTTTTATTTCTCTCTCTTTTTTTTTTCTTGTTGTTTGGCTGGGGCTGGGTTCGAACCTGCCACCCTCGGTATATGGGACCAGAACCCTACCCACTGAGCCACAGGTGCCACCTGACTTTGTTTTACTTCTTAAAAGGAATTTTGACTAATATTCTAAGAAAATGACAACTTTTTAAGCATGTTAGTTTATTGAAAGGATTTGAAATTGATAACTTTTTAAGCATCTTAGTTTACTGAAAGGTCATTTAGGTCTCTCAAAAAAGCTCAGTGGAAGTTGTTAGGTGGTGACTTCTGAAGCTTATGCTGAAGCAGCATAGGAAGGTGATTAAAAGTTGGGGTTAATGAGTCATGAAGTCTGAGTTTGAGTCCTTGTTCTTCCTCTTACCTCGCCATAACTTTGACCTACTTAAAAGACTCTCTGTACTTGTAAAATGAGCATGGTAATAGTAACTGTGTCATAGAAAATTAAAGGCTACCAAGTGCTTAGAACTCAGAGGGGCATGTGGTCTCCACTCATTAATTCATTAAGATTTTGCTCTCCAGATCACAGTGTGATGCTGAAGCCAGATAGACAGATAATTAAAAGGCAACATAGCGAAAGCAGTGATGGTGTTAAGCACAGGTTATTAGAACATCCAGGAGAAAGGAAATACAGTACCTCCTGAGACAGGGTGGGAGAGTCCACGTTCAGAGAAAGTTTCCTGGGGAGGAGACACTGAATTGCATGACTATGAGGACTGAGGTATAATGGAGGGTGGACAAAGACATATAAACCAAGCCCTGGGAGCCATGAGCAGCATGGTGGCTGGTGCTGTGTTATTGTGCATAATCTGCAAGGTGAGAAGATTGGACGTTATTCAGAGGAGGAGAGGGGGATCACTGGAGGCTCTGAAGCCCCAACCTTCCAATTTACATAGGTTACCCTACCTTCCCTGTGAAGGGTGGAGTTGAGGGAGGTGATCAAGCAGGCAGAACAGTTGTAGTCTATGACATTCTAGAATTTCCTCACGGAAGATCTTCAGAAAATTAATGGAAAAGTCTAAAAATAGCTCTGTGCTCTTTTGGTGATAATTCTGTTCTCCTCTGTAGACAGAAAAATACAGTAGATGGAAAACTAGAAAAGAAAAACAAGGAGGCTTCTCTCAGCCTCCACTTGCCACTGGGGTAGGAGTAGGGGGGCAGTTACATTCCTTGGAGACCACGTGGTGAAAGCTGCTCAATGATTGTCTGGGGAATGGCTTCTTTAGAAGCAAAATTTTGATTTAAGGATCTCATATAGAGGTCACCAATGAACTCAGACTGGCAATCTAGTTATTACTTTTTTATCAGAAGTCATTTATGTTTCCAGTATCAGCAATGGAGCACTGAGAAGGAGAAGGTAAGAGCAGTGAATGAAGATGGAAGAGTCTGACATAATAAGCAATTTCTTTCAATGATCTCGAAGGATTGTAGGATATCTTACAGCCCCCAATTGTGAGTAATTGCATAAGAGTAAGTATGAATTTTGTTAATACTGTAAATTATAAGGCAAATCTAAACTAGAGAAAAAAATAAAAATTCTCAAAATTTCAAGTATTTACTCATCAGTTTTTTCAGCTGTGTCCCACACTTCTTCCAGATTACAGTTTAAAGTGTGTCTTCCCATTTAGACAGACTTTCCGTCTTCTGGGAAAGACACGCATACTGTGATTCTTCATGGCTCAACTGTAAAGTCAAACTGAGCAGTTTTAAGACATAAAAGTGCCTAACTGGAAACTCTGAGCTTCCCTCAGCCAACAGCCAAAGACTACATGTAGCTTTTAGCCTTTTAAGGAGTAACTATTACTTGTTAACAACTATAGAAATTATATCGTTTCTGGGTGGACAGAATTTTTAAGGCTCCATGACCTGTACTCAGTCTGGTTGGTGAGAATTCTTTTAGGAATCACAGTTGTAAACATGTGCTTAATTTATTTTACACCTTGTTTTATACTTTTTTCCCCATAAGCATTTTAAGTTGTATTCACACCTATTAGTAAACTATGCCTGCATATCTTCCTAGGCCTGCTCTTGTATTTTTTTTCAGATATATTTTTTCTCACTAACTGTTAACTTGGCTTCACACTTTTTTTTTTTTTAATACCAGTGCTCATTAGTTTTACTTCCTAAACTCTTCTTGTATCACTTCTGGCTTAAGCCCCACGAAACAGCCGGCTCTGCTAAATGCCATGCAGAAAACAATGACATTTTTTTTGAGGTACCATGCTATTAAGGAATGTCACAGACAAGAAAAAGGATCTCATTTCTGGCAAGTTAAGATCATAGCTTAAAAAAAAAAATCAAGCATCAGCTTACGTAAGGAAAGTTTCAAACTGTGACATTTAAATTTTAAATCTTTTTCACCTATCACAGAAAGTAGATGGATCTATCAGGTGTAGTGCATAAACGTCTTAATTCTGTAATAGGGTAAAAGTGGTGAAGGCTATGTTGTTTAATAGGATGTAAATGGTCCAATTTGTACAAACAATCATCACAATGAATCATAAAATGGCATAAATATATTTATGATCTATATACGAAAGACTTAATTTAAAAAAAAAAAAGAAAAGAGGGAGAAAAAAAAAAGAAAAGAAAGTGGAGATTTTCTGGACAACCTGTGTGGCAGTTACTTGGGTCATGTCATACAGCCTCTGGCCCCTCCACTGCCAACCATGGATGAGCTCTCAGCTCCTGGGGCTCTGACTTAGCCATGTCATTGTGTTATGATGCCTTCCCATACCAACCTGGCTGCTGGAATCCCAGTAGTAGTAAAGTGAAATACTCCAGGCACTCCAGCACAGATGATGGCAACACTGACCTTCACTTTGAGAGAAGCCCTTCTAAGTTCCTTTGAGGCTGTTGCAGTTGCTGCTGTGCTGCTTTTGATGGTGCCTTCCTCATTACCATTGGTCCTCTCCTGCTGTCAGGCTCCATCAGCAAAGCGGGGGCAGACAGGGCCTGTTCCAGTCCCGATCACTGGCATCCTGGTGTCCATTCCTGGATTTTGCCACTTACACATGGCCAACTGTTTGCGACCTGCACAGTATAGAGGTTGCTCCTAAGATGATCTTCTCGACCAGGCGTCCTCAAACTACCGCCTACGGGCCACATGTGGATTGCCAGGTGTTTTTGCTGCCGCTGCCTGTCCTGCTTAGCAGCTGACTCGTCCTGGGGCCCGCAGTCCGGCCCTCCAATGGTCTGAGGGACAGTGAACTGGCCCCCTGTTTAAAAAGTTAGAGGACCCCTGTTAGACCTTGATGACCAACAACCACCTCAGCCCCCAGGAAAGGGGTCGCTATATACCTAGCTTGGAAACAGACTCTATGGCTAAGGCCTAAGGAATTTTGCAGTTTGGGTAGTAACTGAGTTTGTAATTAGCTACTTAGGACATGCTCTGTTTTTCATCTCCTGGCCCTGGCAATGTTCCTGACACAGGAATATGTATTCAGGAATAATTGCAATCTTAATTGGTAAAACAGGAAGTTTTTCTGTAGTGGAAAGTTTTGCAGCCACCACCCTCTTTAGAGTTGAATGTTTCTTTTAAATAATTGTTGTTGTCAATTCATTCTTGTCACAAATAGAAGAATGCAGTATATTTAATTTCTTATTACTAAGTCATTTGTTTTAAAAATAAGTATTTTATTTGCTGCACTTATCTCTTTCTACCTTCACATTCTAGTGGAACACCTGGGTAAAATCAAATATCTTTAATATTTTTTACTTGCTTTTATTGACAGCAACAAGTAGTTATTTATTTTATTTTGAAAAAGAGTCTCACTCTGTTACAGTAGAGTGCCGTGGCATCTCACAGCAACCTCCAACTCTTGGGCTTAATTGATTCTCTAACCTCAGCCTCCCAAGTAGGTGGGACTACAGGTGCCTGCCACAATGCCCAGTTATTTTTGTTGTTGTTACAGTTGTCATTATTGTTTAGCTGGCCTGGGCTGGGTTCACACCCTCCACCCTTGGTGTCTGTGGCTGGCACTGTAACCACTGTGCTATGGGCACTGAGCCAACAAGTAGTTTTTTAAACTGCAGAGCAAGTTTTCAAAATCTAAACACTTTCTCTGTTTACTAATTCTTGGCCAATTCTGATCTATATCATCAATAGGTTGAACAGCCATAATTGGGTCATCTTGTCCTTTATAGATCAAGATGGTCTGCATACTATGCCCTTAAGGACTGCATTTTTGGCTGTTTCCTAATGAAAAATATAGATAAAGGTTATTATTTAGAGTTTATAACCCTATTGCCAGAACCTTGTATTATGGTATCATTCTGCTAAAGATTGAAACTCTGAACTCTTAGAGGACTAGATTACCTTAGGCTGATTCAGTTTCCTAGCTTGCAAAAAAAGGACTGATACTCAAAAGAAATTGAAATGTTGAAATCCAAATCTTAAAAATAAAAAGAAAGTGGAGGTTTATTTATCAAACCCATGTATATGTACATCCATGTTGGTGCACACTTGTTAAAAACACATTTTTCAAGCTGATCCCTTAAAATTGTGATGTTTCCTTCTCCTTTATTTCAATGCCATGTTTCATTAGACTATGCACTTTTATCCGGCAGAAATGAGTTGATCCTGTCAAAATATTAAGTTAAACTCATGTGCTTTGAAAGTGAGTTAAAAGGGCCACGATGAAAACACATGCTGATCCTTCTAACCAAATGTTTATAATACATAAAATATGAGTGTTAGGGCTGTTGATTAAAGCTTTATCTTTACTTCTTTAACATAAGAACAGAAAAATTTAAGCTATATAAAAATACACCTAGGGTTACTATTAAAAATATCTGACAATGAAGTACGCCCAGGCAGCATCCAATTATAACAGACTGATGTTATTTCCTTGTGTGCGGTTCTGGCTGCTCTGTAAGCCTTAAAATGTAGCAACACACTTGTTTGCCAGTAGGCTATTACATTTTTGTGTTATCAAACCATGACTTAACAGCATCAAAATGACTAAGTTTATCAACAAATTCTTATCCTATTTTTTTCAATGTGATCAAGACAAGCCACGTTAGCAAAAATTATTTTCACACCTACTAATGGCTGCAATAATTAGTCATAATTCTTCTATAACAGCGTAATAGACAAGGTCATCACGAGGCGGAACTGTATGGAGAAACAATTGCAATTTGAGGTGCTACATAGATCTGGTGTGAGGATGTTTTCACATAAGATAAATGACTCACAATGTTCAGTTATAATTATACCTACAAAAACTCTTTAATTCACAAGAGTTTATATTTAATATTTTTATATTACAAACATACTAATAGTTTAGAATGTACACATTACATTTATATGCGCATGGTTTATATAACGTATTTGAATATTATATAATTTTCTAGCTATATGTATATTATATAATTTATATCCCCATGATATAACATTATTATATGTGTTATACTATATGAATGTAATATACAATTATACATATTATATAACATATTTAATAAAATTGACTTATATGAGCATATATATCATAGTTATATAGTTTCATATAATATATACATTTTGACTGTATACTATAGATTAGCACATTCTGTAAAAAGAGAGACAGGAGAAAAGCAGTGAAGTAGAACTAATGAGATCAAGGGCACATGTTCGAGAACTTACTAACTATACAACTTTGGGACTTCACTTAATTTCTCTAAGTCTTAGTCTTCTCAACGTATTGCCCCAGTTCTAGTGATCATCTTGCACTGCTTTATAATATATAATTTGAGTTTCAAAAGCAAAGCATGGATTAAAAAATTCTAAAACAAAGAAAATGATTTGAGGTTCTCAAACAATTACGGGGTTGGTTATTTTGTGAATAACTCAGGGCAGTAGGACTTAGGAGAATGGAAAGCAACCCATATGAGGTAAGAGTTGCAAACACATCAATTTTATAATAGCGTGTGGTTTGTGATTACAGGATTCTTACAGAATATGTTATGTAGTGGGAAAATGCTTATTTAAAATGACTCTTCAATTTTAAAGGGTTCATATCAGGGTTAAGACTCGTGAAAGTAACATGAGATGGTTGATGTATAAGACCAACCGGCAATGTCAAAGCTCCCCAAATGTTACTTGGCTGAGGCCCTTTCAGTTACCAGCAGAATTCTCCATGTGGCTTGCCTCAGTTCTGTAGTCCCTGCCCCTGCCAGAAATGCTGGGGGGAATCGCTAAAATAAACACCACTGGGACAAAAATTTTGCTTGCTTTGATTCTCAAACTTGGAAGTCAGTTAGCATTTCTGATTTCACATCCAGATGTTTAAGGAAGGAAAATAAATTTCAGGAATCTTAGAAAATCTTCAAACACAAAAAGGCCATTAAGCACTTAGTATTTTCTTCTCTCAAGGTATTAGTAGCTGTAGAAAGAAAAAAACAAGAAAGTTTTCTTTGCATTAGATTTCACAATAGAAGATTTTCATTTGGTAAACTTAGGAAAGATAAAGTTTAAAAATGGATATAGCTCTGTTCATATTAATATAACATTTAATTTGCATAGGGAACTAACATACTGTATTTACATGACCATTTTGCCTAAGGAATTCAAAATATTTTATGTACATATAAACCTTGTTTACATACGATTGCCAAACACCTTGATTGTTTAACATTGCTGTAAACAACATGCTGATATCCTTTTGCGAAAGGCTTTTAAAATATTGAAGCAACCCAATGTTACTTGAACTGATCTTATCAACTTTCTTGTTGATGGGAAGTAAGACCATAGCTGAGGTTAGGGCATGTCTCACACTCACAGAGTCAATAGCAAAGCTGTGGATGATATGGAAGATTTCCCATCCCATCAAGTCTACAAACAGGTTAACACACATATAACGGGTAGACCAGAAAGTAAAGCTTCCCACACTGAGTGGTGGCTGGGGGATGGTCCAATTAAGCAGTTATAAATCTTGAGTCTTTGAAGTAGGTGAGGAAAAAATCTTTCTGTCAGAATCACAGAGGCAGGGGTAAAAGGAAATCATTCTATACCTGCATTTATTGGCAAGGTATTCACCAGTACCTATGTTACCTTCAGTACCTATGTTTTTATTGGGGTTTTTTGTTTTTAATTTCAGGTCAATGTGAGGGTGCAAACAACCAGGTCCCAATATTTGGATTTGTTAGGTAAAATTCATTTTGTAATTGTGCCTTGCACTCAAAATGTCACTCCCCAATGTTACTTGACTGAGGCCCTTTCAGTTAGGTGTGCTATACACCCCTACATTGTGGGAGCCCATTAGCTGGGAGCACAGCAATCCCCACTCCTGCCCGCTCTCCCCTCCCTCCTCACCCCTCCACTCGAATTGAATTTTGAATTGAGTTTTACTCTTATGTGGGCATGTATTAGATCATCTACTGGCTTCTTATTAGTGTTCAGTACATTGGATATTTGCTTTTCCATTCTTGTGATACTTTACTAAAAAGAATGTTTCGACTCCATCAAGGTTAATATAAAAGATGCAAGGTCATCATCTTTTTATGGCTGAATAGTAAGTATTCCATGGTATACGTATATCACAGCTTGCTAGTCTGTTCCTGGGTTGCTGGGCATTTAGGTTCTCTCCACACCTTGGTGATTGTAAATTTTTCATATGTTTGTTGGCTATTCATCTGTCTTCCTCAGAGAAGGTTCTGTTCATGTCTCTTGCCCAGTGATAGATGGGATTGTTTGCTCTTTTTTGTTGTTGATTAATTTGAATTCTTTATATATCCTAGTTATCAAGTCTTTGTTAGATTTGTAACAGGCAAATATCTTTTCCCATTCTGAATGTTGTCTATTTGCTTTGATTGTTGTGTCCTTAGCTGTGCAGAAGTTTCTCAGTTAAAGTCTCATTTGTTTATTTTTGCTGTACCTTCATTTTTGAAAGATAATTTCATTACATGCACAATTCTGGGTTGGCAGATTATTTTCTTTTAATTCTTTGAAAGTGTCCTTTCTCTGTGTGAGCCCCTTTGTGTCTGATGAGAAATCTGCAGTTACTTGAATTGTTGTTCCCCTATGTGAAATATGTCATTTTTCTCTGGCTTGTTTCAGTATTTCTCTCTTTTTATCTTGTTTTCAGCAGCTTATTACGACAGATCTGGATATTTGTGCATTTAGGTTTTGGGGGGGTGTTTTGTTGTCTTTTGCTGAACTGCTTGAATCTGTAAATTTATCTTTCTATAAAAATTGGGAAAATTTTTTCATTATTTATTTCAAATTTCCCCCCATTCCACTTTTTCTCTTTTATTTTTGTGGGACCCCAGTGATACCATGTTGCAGCTTTTGATAATACCCCACAGTCTCTGAGGCTGTTTTTATTGTTTTCTAACTATTTTTCTGTTTTTCATTTTGTATCATTTCTATTGGTCTATGCTGTTTCAGTCATTTCAATTTTGCTCTTAAGCTCATCCAGTACATTTTAAAATTTCAGATGTTAATTTTGCACGTCTAGAATGTTCACTTTTTTTAGTTTCGATATCTGTGCTGAGATTTTGTATCTTTTTAGTTACTGTACACATATTTCTCTTAATGTTTTAGCAAATGGTTATAATGGCTGCTTTATAATCTTTGTTCTCTTTTGTTCTCCTCCTCCTCTTTTTCTTTTTCCTTCTTTTTTCTTTCTTTTTTTCTTTTTTGAGAGATAGGGTCTTATTATGTTGCCCTGGCTGGTCTTAAACTCTGGCCTCCGAAAGTGGTGTGATTACAGGCATGAGCCATTTTCTTAGCCTTCTAAAATTCTTGTTGCATAATTCCAATCTCTATATTATTTCTGAGTAGTTCTTGATTGTGTTTACTTAATAGAATGGGTTGTATTTTCCTAGATTTTATTTGGTATGTCAAGTAGTTTTAGATTGTATTCCCTTCATCATGAATGATAATTATAGAACCTGTAGCTTACGTTATGCCTATTTTAAGAACACTGTTTCAGTCACTTTTGTGTTGTTATAAATACCCAAGGCTAGGTAATTTATAAAAAGAAGAGGCTTATTTGGTTCATGGTTCTATCGGCTGTATAAGAAGCATGGTGCCAGTATCTCCTTCTGGTGAGGACTTCAGGGAGCTTCAGGTGGAAAGTGAAGGGGGACCAGGCATGTCACATGGTGAGAGAAGGGACAAGAAAGAGGAAAGGTGCCATGTTCTTTAAATGACTAGCTTTCATGTAAACTAAAAGAGGGAGAACTCATTCATTACCTTGGGAGACACTAAGCCGTTGGCGAGGGCTCTGCTCCCATGGCCCATGCACCTCCAGACAGCCCCACCTTCAACATTGGAGATGGAATTCCACTGTGAGATTTAGAGGGGACAAACATCCAGACTTTATCAAACACTGAGTTATTATAAACTCTTCCCTGGTGAACAGCAGCTCAAACTTAACCTCAATTCTTTTAGCGTTGGCTGGGCTACTTGTAATCTGTCAGTGGTTTAGGATTCCTTTCTCATTCCTCCCCCACTTTCCTGTGGTTTTAACTGTTTCAAAGCTTGTGTTCTGATTTTTTTTTCAAACCATTGTTTTCTTTCTAAGTTTTAGCCATCCTATGAATATGACCCAAATATGAGCCCACACTTAGGTAAAAAAGCCATTAAGGAAAATGAGAAACACACATCATACTATTCCCTTCATCAAAGTGTTGCATATTTTTTAGTATCATCCTGCTTCTATCTAAACTCCAGTGTCATCAGGTAGCTATAGTTTATGGTTTGTTCAGATTTTATAGTTTTACCCATACAAGGGCTTGTTTGATAGGAGCTCATTTGGCCATATAAGAAAATAAAATGTCCACATTAACATTTATTATGCATTTTTCAGACCATGGTAGATAACAAGTAAAAATAGAGTCATAACCATAGTTATAAAGTAAAATCTTCTAATCACACCCTTACCCACCCAGTGAGAAATGTCATCCCTCCACAATTTCCAGCCCGATTGTTTGGAAATCTCCAGTGGATATTTCATTTATTTTCTATAAATAGTATTGAGAATTTTCTTTTCTTCTCTTATTCTTTGTGAGAGGTTTAGACCAACTGCAACATTAGATGAAACAGTCTCCACAAGAGACCATCCTCATGTCTCACACCAACTATAAATTTGGGGGCTTCCCAAAGGCCACTCTTAAGAAGGACTCACAGACCTCACTGATAGCTCTTGCATTCATACAGTCTCCATAAGAAACCATCCTCACATCTCATACCAATTGTAAGTTTGGGGGCTTTCTGAAAGGCCACCCTTAAAAGGGCCTCACAGATCTCACTGACAGATTTTGCATTCATGGTTTTGGTTCAGTGTAGGGAACAGATACAGATTAAGGTCAACCTATGTGAGAAACATAACACAAAATCCAGAAGTACAAGACAGAGTTTCTGCTGTCGTCCCCCTCCTCCCCCCGTGGAGTCAGGACATACTACTCTCCCACCAATGGTGTGTGACTATCTACATAGAATATTGACAACCAGGAAAACTCCTTGGAGCCTTAATGTTCTGAGATTTTACTGAGGGCTCCATTGCATAGGTATGATTGACTTTCCATGTGGTTTATCTCAGTCTCCAGCCCTTCTGGGCATGACCTACAGCCTCCACTCTACTTTACATTATTGATATTTTTTGTGTGGTTGGCCCATGCTAAATGCTGTCTGGCATGGCTTTATTCTACCCTAAATCACATTGTTGAATGATCTGGAATAACCTAACGGCCAAAGTAAACCCAGACACTCCAATCTGAAAAATTGCCCCCTCGAATTTCCCAGCTGAGATTATCTCCTAAAGGCCAGTCTTCTTCTGGGGCAAGACCAAATTCTCTTTCTTCTCATATACATTTTAAAATTTTAAAAACTGATACATTAGGGCTGGGAATGGTGGCTTACCTCTGTAATCCTAGCACTCTGAGAGCTGGGGCATCAGGATCACTGGAGCTTAGGAGTTTGAGACTAGGCAGAGCAAGAGGGAGACCCTTTCTCTACTAAAAATAGAAAAATTAGCTGTACATGGTAGCACATATTACAGTCTAGCTACTTGAGAGGTTGAGACAGGGGGCTCACTGGAGCCCAGGAGTTTGAGGTTGTAGGCTGTTTCAGAAAATGGATACATTAGTCCAAATTGTTTAATACCCGTATTTATTATTAATGTCAGCTAAATACATTAAGATTACTGTCAATATTCATCAATCCCTCAAGGGTATTGATGACACTGTGTTCTTGTCACAGCAGAAACTATTGGTATTAATGGAGTTAATATTTTATGTTATGGTTACCCCTTAAGGATTTTTGAGAAGCAGTTGTGGTTGTTTTTACCTACTTTCTGATTATTAACCTATTGTAGGAATTAATGGCCCTAGGGAAGAAGGCAGTCCTCTTGGAAGAAACTCTCTTCTTAGAAACTGACCTGCTGCCTTGGTGCCTGTGGCTCAAGTGGCTAAGGCACCAGCTACAGCCTGACCTGTGGTGGGTTTGAATCCAGCCCGGGCCCACCAAATAAAAATGAAGGCTGCAACAACAACAACAACAACAACAACAAATAGCTGAGCATTGTGGCAGGCACCTGTGGTCCTAGCAACTTGGGAGACAGAGGCAGGAGAATTGCTTGAGCCCAGGAGTTGGAGGTTGCTGTGAGCTGTGATGCCATGGCACTCTACCCAGGGCCGCAGCTTGAGGCTCTGTCTCAACAACAACAACAACAAAAAAGAAACTGACCTGCTTTTTTAGAATGAACCATTCATTGCTCCTGTCTCTCCTCTTTGTTTACTGAGCGGCTTCTTAGTTTCTCAGGGGGAAACTGAGTTTTTTCAGGTGCTCAGTTACACCCACTCGGTCTTGAATACTACAGTGAGCACAACTTAACCCAAACCTAGTGTGTGTCAACTGATCAGAATATATACCAACATTGTACATCAGAAGGTTAGTAATTTCATCTGTGCATTTGAGGGGAAACTTTATTTTCCTCTTAGAAGTAACCGGCCCCTCTGGTTCAAAGATTTTGGAGGGTGATCTCAAAACACAGTCCTGTAAATATATATATACAGTCCTGTACATCTCATGGTGTTCAAAATTATAATAATGTGACTATCATATGTAAGTCATATTTTTTGTTCCTCGGTGGATGGAGAAGTATTACATAAATCAAATTTCACTTTACTGCTTAGTTACCTTGGAAGTCTGTTACATTTCACCATACAGCAGTTTGTGTGTTTCATTTCATTCAAAATGAATAATAGTGGCAATGCTTTTTTGAAGAAAATTATATGTCCTTCCAATCCTAATAGAGTACAAATAGTTGTAAAATACTCTTTAAAGGAGCTAATGATCACATAATTCTGGAATTAAGAGTACAAGTGTCTTTAGGTTGTGACAAGGCATCCAGGGTGCAGTTTTAGGTTCCACCCTTACATTGCACTGGCCTCAGAATGTCTTTTTAAATTGTGTGCTCTGTACATCTTGGTAAGCCGAGCTTAGTCCTGGATCTTAATGTGGCCTGGATTTATTATTTACCGTCTACCATGGAAATGTAATAACTTACATTCTAAGCCTTAGTTTCCTCATGGAGGGGTAATAGTAACTTAAGCTTAATTTAGTAACACTGTGCAGACTAAAGGGAACATAAAATAATTAATCAAATTAATTATTAATTAATTAATAATTAATCAAATTAATGAGTTTTTTTTTTGAGACAGAGCCTCAAGCTGTCCCCCTGGGTAGAGTGCCGTGGCATTACAGCTCACAGCAACCTCCAACTCCTGGGCTCAAGCGAGTCTCTTGCCTCCGCCTCCCAAGTAGCTGGGACCACAGGCGCCCGCC
>CAUYTI010101816.1:0-44677 GCA_963575145.1 Galago senegalensis | reverse complement strand
GCAGGAGACTCGCTTGAGCCCAGGAGTTGGAGGTTGCTGTGAGCTGTAATGCCACGGCACTCTACCCAGGGGGACAGCTTGAGGCTCTGTCTCAAAAATTAACGTGTGTTGTTACCTGTGACAGTGGTTTTATTTGTTCTGGTTATGATTTTGTGTGTCCACATTTGTTGTAGTAATGGTCAGTCTCATGCACACTGTTGTCTCTCTTGGGTACCCTCTCTCTCCTGGCAGATGGGAGCAGATAGGGGTCCAGAGCGAGTGTCTATCAGAGCCTCTGTCCCTACTCCCATGTGGTTCACCTGCGCTCTTGATCCTTCACTAGCTCTGGCTGTCATCAGCATCAGTACTCTAAGCACTGATTGGGGCAGCCTGGCCCAGTGAGGACTGTGAGGACTCTGTGCCAGGTGGCAGCCTGGGAGGTGGCTGTGAGGCTGTGCCCTAGCAGTCTGAAGGGAGAAGTTGGGGAGGAGGAGGTGTGGTGCCTTCCACACTTGGGGACATTGTCCGTTCATCTGCCTTGCCCTCCTATGGGGTTTCTAGTGGGCAGCAGGTTCCCTGTGCCTGAGCACAGTAACAGTGGCATGTCTGAGTATCTTTCTGTGCAGACCAGCTCAGTGGGTCCTCTCAATAAGCCATTGGCTATGATTCCTCATTACCATTTTATGCCGGCAAAGGCTGAGTCTCAGGCCACAGGGCTGGGATTTGCCCCCAGAACCTGCTGGGGCAGGGCTGTTGGTGTCCTGCCCAGTGGTTGCCATTTCATTTGCTTTTGCTTATGTTTCCTGGCCTTAGGCGGAAGGTGCTCTACCAACGCGCGCCCAGAAATATCCACCGCCATGTGATCCTCTCTGAGATCAAGGAAGCTGTTGCTGCCCTGCCCCCGGTAAGGGAGAGGGTCTGAAAATGGGAGCTTTGTGTGCGCTGGTCACATGCACCCCAGCAGGCGTGAGAGGCTAGGCATCCTTACCAGCCCAGCTCTGCTGAGGCAGGGGTGTGGAGGGCTTCGGGCTCCTCCCCTGGTGCTGGGCATGTGGCATGGCAGGTCTTTAAGGGCTCGGAATTCGAGCCTGGTTCCTGGACCTTCCCTGAGGTCACCTTACCACATTCTGTGGCCTTGGCAAGCTATGGCACCCAGGGTCTTATGACATTGTGATGTGGCTGTGGGGGCTTCTGTATAATGGGGCACAGTCCTGCCTTGTCACAGATCTCATGTGTTAGACATGCTGTGGGATACCAGCTGCTGTTACCTGAAAACTCAGAAAGAAACTTTATCCTGTCATTAAGGGATAAGATAGAAGGGGTGAGGAGAACAGTGAGTGGACAGACCCTGGGCTTGTTGTTTGACAGGGCTGCTCTACTGGTCCTTGTAAGTGGTCCAGCCAGCCTTGTTTCAGACTGAATTTTCACCCTGAGCATGGAGCACTCTGTGTGGAAGGCTAAGGGTGGGCTCCATGTGGGTTGGCATTGAGGTCCCCACAGCTGGCAGCTGTGATGAATTTCTGACACATGTGAGGAATAGCAGCCATGGGGCACTGCTCCTCCCCTCACAGCCCTGTGAGCGGGGCAGTGTCCAGGGTGTGCTGGTAGAAGGTATAGAAAGCACAGCCATTTCTTTCCAGCTCTGTGGCTGCCTCTCACTAGGTGTGTTCAGTCCAGATGGGAACCCAGGGAGGGCTTTGCTGGAAGGGCAGAGGCCCTGCAGCATTTACAGCATCTGCAGCATCTCCATTCTTGTGTCCCTTCTGAAGGATGTGACCACACAGTCTGTGATGGGGTTTGACCCTCTGCCTCCCCTGGACACCATCTACTCCTACGTCAGACCAGAGAGGTACCTCTCCACCCCACACTATGTTCTGTGGCTTATGCAGTTCTGAGGTCAGTGCTTTGGGGCTCACTGGGACTTGCAGCTTCCTTTGGACCCACAAGCTAAGAGGTCAGGCACAAGCGTCCAGAGTTGTGAAGAGTGAATCACAGCGTGACTTGGGTCACAGATGTGCTTTTTCATCACATACACGAGCACTACTCTGTCAGATTGTGTGAGCAGGTGCTAGAAATATAGTAGGAAGCAAAATATGGAACAACCTCTGCCCTTGGGGAGTGTTCAGAAGAGGGAAAACAGACATTAATTATAGAATCTAGAAATAGGCTCGGCGCCTATAGCTCAACCGGCTAAGGCGCCAGCCATGTACACCTAAGGTGGCGGGTTCAAGTCCCCAGCCTGGACCCGCCAAACAACAATGACGGCTGCAACCAAAAATAGCCGGGCGTTGTGGCGGGCGCCTGTGGTCCCAGCTACTTGGGAGGCGGAGGCAGGAGACTCGCTGGAGCCCAGGAGTTGGAGGTTGCTGTGAGCTGTAATGCCACGGCACTCTGTCCAGGGGGACAGCTTGAGGCTCTGTCTAGTTCTGGAGACTGGAAGTCCAAAGTGAAGTTGCCAGCAGGGTTAGTGTCTGTAGAGACGCCTCTTCCTGGCTTGCAGGTGGCTGTCTTCTTACTGTCTTCTCACTGTGTCCACTATTCTGTATTGTTCTGGCTCAATAAAAGGCTGGTGCGGAGGTTGCTCGCTCGGGGCTACCAGGAAAGTCAAGAAATATGATATTAATGTATGAAGAACTTATTTTAAGAGCATATGCAAATTGAGAATAATATTCTATAATGAATGAATTATATTTATTATAGATAAAAAAAAGCATTAAGACATTGGTTATAATTGTTGCAAGTTATGCCATGTCATCCTCAATCTGAATCTTCTCCTAAGATTTTAGTGTTTGATTACTGGAAAGACTGCTAAAGACTTAGCCTGGTATGTCAGCCACACCCTCCCTATCTCCCTATATTTCTCCTTCTCTTTCTGTGTTTTTGTTTGGTTTGTAACTTTTTTGGGGAGTGATGGAGAATGGGATGTATCAATCATATTTTTAGGATAAAATGTTGAGAATGAAAATGTAAAATTATGCTTTTAAAATCCATGTGATACATGTTATCATTCTTAATTCTTTTATTTTTAAAAGTTTTATTGCAATAAAGTATTTTTCTGTATATCCATTGTTAAAATCATAGCCAAAAATATCTGTTAAAGCTAGGAGTTCTGTAAAGGTTTTTTTTTAATATTTAGCAAATGAGACTTTTTATATCTTACAACAATAATTATATTTCAGACCAGTGGGGTTTTTTTTTTTCTTGTTGAGACTTTCATCTTTATGAGGGCAAGTAATTGCATCTGTGTAAAGCTTCTGCTATGGTTTTGAAGAATCTCATAACTCCCTACTCCTTAACTTTGCTTAAACTATTTATGAATTATATCCCTTGTGGGAATGATCTGGTATTAGTGACATAAACTGACACTAAGTAAAATCTGACAAGAAACTTTTAAAATAGGTATGGTAAGTTCTTTTTTCTAGGTTTATTGTTTGTCATTTCTTCCTTTGTTTATTACAAGAAAGAATAATTAGGAAGAAAATAAAATTATAGCAGGATCAGTATTACAGAGAGTTAAAGACGTTGTACAACTTTACTAGAAACTATTAGGACTGACTGTAGAGCAGATAAAATCCTTCCCCCTGTACACACAAATTAGACAGATAGCAGAGATTCTCATTATTTCATAAAATTGTTATCTTTTTCTTATGGAACACAACATTGCCTTTTCTTATGAAGGATGAATATGGATTACCATCCTGTGGAGCTGAAAGTCCTGCTAGAGTTCTATCCTAGAATTGCTGTTTTCTGTGAGCTCTTGTCCCTTAATTATTCCAGCATGTCAGTTTCCTTATGTGCAAAATGGAGATGATGCCTGCCCTGGTTCATCTTGGGGTGATTGTGAGAATCATATGACATGTATGAAAGAACTTTGAAAATTAAACAGCAGCAATAAATAGCTTTAGAATTGTTTTCCTTTAAATATTTAGTATATAAACATTCTTTGGTCTATTCAATTTACACCATTGAACATTCTATGCAATGTAAACATTCTATTTCCTTTAAATATTTAGTATATAAACATTCTTTGGTCTATTCAATTTACACCATTGAACATTCTATGCAATGTAAGATTGCATAGTTTTCAGGTTGAGATTTTTGCACTTCTAAAAGACATGGAAGTAAGTCAGATTATAGGACAGTTGGCAACTATGAATTTGTGCAGTTTTCTCTATGTCACTGAGTTTGTTAGAAACATCATGTTGATCAGAATGGGAATTATTTTCTCAACAGCATAGTGTTTGGAAAAGTTAAGTTAAAACAATTCCATTTTCTGGAGAAAGAGGCAGCAAGGTAGGATTAGAGAAATCCTTTATGTTGAGAGTTAGAATGCCTAGATTAAAAGTCTGGCCCTGTAATTTAAACAACCTGGGCAAGTGCTCAAAGGCACTAAGCCACCATTTCCTCATTTATAAATAGTGACACTGAAGATTAGTCTTGCTTTTGGACAAAGGATTGTGGGGAAATCAGGTGAGATAATGTGTGTGAGAATGTGCTTTTTATATTAGAAAATGCTATATTAACAAAAGCTTTGTCGGGCTGAACTGGAAAAGACTAGGGTTCAGGAATAGTGACCTAAGTACATTATGGAATGTTTTAGTGTTTTGACTCCTGGAGGTTTTTGATTGATGGCCAGCATGTGCCTTCAAAAGAATAAAATGTTCTACAACTTTAGTGCTTCCTTCCAGCGTACTAAGACAGGTGGTAAATGCCCACCATATACTTCTATTTGAATAATTATTATAGAACTTAATTCAAAAATTACTATTGTTTCCATATTTTCTTTTAAACCATTTTGTCACCTTTATTTACACCATTGAATTTTGTGAACTTCAGGTTCCAGTTCTGTCAAATAGTAACAGTTTTTACCTGTATGTGAAATGTTAGAGATGCAATTAGTAAAAAACAAAAATGACAAAACATAATGAAGTACAGTATAAAATATTTTTTGTTAGAACTTTCAGTTCTAGGTGGCCCTAATTAGAAAAGCTGCTGAATAATGTGAAAACAATTTCTTTGTCATTAATGTTAAGAGGCAAAAACTAAGTCCTAAACTTGACCCTTATCTTTTTTTTTATTTTAAAGCCAATTTTTAAATACAAGTATAACTCAACTAGATAAAACCTTTTAATGCTTATTATTGAGAGCCTGAAGCCTGTGCATTCTTGAACTTTCAAGTGCTACAACCGGAATTGCTATTCATTTTAGCTATGTGGACAAAAAAATAGTATTTGATGGACTGCCTAGGTGAAGACCTGGAAAAGGAAGGGTTATCTACAAATTGAGTGAGTTTATTATGGCTTAGTGATTTGCTGATTGATTTCATTTGCTGTCAGTTAAGGCTCTCTTAATGTCAGTTTTCTTTGCATAATGCCTTGAAATAAAGACTGATGAAGTTCTTCAGATTGATACCACTTATATAAACTGACCCTGATTTGCCCTGTTCTGCATGACAATTTAAGTGACAGCAGTTAGAGGAAAATACAGCAATGAATATGCAACATAAGGATTAAAGAAGATGTAGTAAATCATTCAGTCTAAAATGAGATAAAAAAGTAATTTATTGTAATAATTCCACAGATGCTTTAAGTTTATTAAACAGGCTTTTATTACTCTCAAATATGTTTCATATGTTTTCATATATTTCAGATATGTGTATGCTTGTAGAAGTGATCCTGTATCTTTTCCCTCTCCCCTCTTATAGGTGTCAGAATCACACTTTTAAAAATATCTGTTTGGATATCCACATGTGGTCTCTTATCTTTCACCACACCCAAAACAGACCAAAGGCTTTGCAAAAGACCCCCAACTATAAACTTCCTAGAAGAAAACATAGGGGAAACATTCCTTGACATTGGTCTTGCCAATAATTTTTTGGATATGGCACCAAAAGCATAGGCAACAAAAGCAAAAATAAACACATAAAATTACATCAAATTAAGAAGCTTCTGTGCAACAAAACTGGAAAGGCAACCTATAGAATGTGAAAAAATATTTGCAAACTGTACATCCAATAAGGGGTTAATATCCAAAATATGTAGGAATTCATATAACACAATAATTATAATAACCCTTTGAAAAATGAGCAATGGACCTGAATAGACATTTTCTTCCCCAGGAAATGTGAAAGTATCCAGCAGGTATATGAAAAGGTGCTCAACATTACTAATCACTAGAGAAATGTAAATCAAAATCACAATGAGATTTTCATTTCATACCTTTTAGGATGGCTACCCTATGATCTGCAATCCTACTTCTGGGTATATGTCCAAAGGAAATGAAATTACTATCTTGAAGAGACATCTGTACTTTGATGTTCATGCAGTTCATTGCAGTATTACTCATAATAACCAACATATAGCATAACCTAAGTGCCCCCTGCAAGATAAATAGATACAGAAAATGTGACACGACATACACACTGGGATATTCAGCCTTAAAAAATGAAGAAAATCTTGCAGCATGCAACAACATAAAGTGAAACTGGAGGATATTCTGCTAATTTAAGTAAGACAAATACCATATGATCTCACTTGTATGTGGAATCTGAAACAGTAGAACTCATATAAACAGAGAGTAGAATGGTAGTTACCAAGGGCTAAGGCATGGGGAAAATGGGGAGATATTGGTCAAAGAGTATAAACTGTCAGTTATAAGATGAATGATTTCTGGAGATCATGGTACAATAAATATTACATACGACATTGCATTGGCTAGTAGATCTTAAGTTATTTTTACCACACACAAATAAAGGGTAACTATGTAAGATGATGGAAATGTTAATTAGCTTGTGGTAATATTTTGCAATGTGTATCAAATAATCACATTGTATGCCTTAAATATATATAATTTTTATTTATCAAAAATCAGTTTTATTTGAGGTTACATAATACTATATATTAAGTAACCAATGAAATGTAGAATAATTTTGAAGCTTGTGGAAATTACTTTTTGATTTTAGATGTTTCTAATAATAGTAGTAGCTTTTTTTTTTTTTCTTTAACCCCAATCAATGGCCAAAACTTTCATAGTGCTGACTAAAAGGAGTCATAACTTTTGGGGGGAAGACTTAATTTAAAATTGAGCTCACTAAAAAAAGCTCACTGAAAGATAAACAATCATATAATATTGAAAGATAAACACTCATATAAAAAATTTTAAAGCATTTATTTGAATGAATAGCAATTCATGAACTGAGCAGCTCCAAATCAGAAGTGGTTCATTTGAGGATATGCACTCAAATTTCTGCACGTTTGTAGATCCTAACCCAAAACCCAAATAAACTCTTTATCAGAAATCTAAGGTTGTTGATCAGTTAACTCATTTTCAAAATACAAATAAAAATAAACTTTCTCAATAATTTTCTTTAAAGATAGTATTCTTATTTTTCTTAATGATATACCAATTTGATTTTCTTAGAGCTACAAGGACTGGCTAATACTAGCCAATAGAACTCATCCTTCAATTTTAGAAAAGAGGATTGCATGTAAACAAGTCTGGGCCGACTTTGGGAAGCTACTCTATGCTCTTCTCCTCTATTCTCTGTCCTCCCTGTTTTATTCAGCCATGTACCTGAGGAACCAGAAGTAGTTGGGATGAACTGAAGTATGGGAGAGGCCCCTTGGGAGGCACCAAGAGCTTATTCCCTCAGCTCCTAAATGAAATCTCAGTGGTGTTACCTAGGAGATTGTGCAGAATGTCTGGCCCCTTGTTTCTTCCTGGGTTCCTTTTCAGGTAAAAGCACTTGGAGCATGGAGATATTTGCCCTGAAGCACAAGTTTCTTTTTTTGCTGTTCAATAGAGTAGGCTAAAATAAATAAATAAATAAATAAATAAATAAATAAATAAGAGAAGGTAAAAGATTTTTGAAGGAGTATAATTTTGAGATCCTAACTATTTTTTTGGTTGTAATAATTAGATTAATTAGAAACCATACATATGTCTTCAAGTATATGTTAATTATGTAGATTTCTAGCTCTTTTGAAACTAGCAAAATATCATACCAGAAATTCACACACTGATTGTTAGACAATTTAGTACAAAGCTTTTGCTTATTATACGGATTTGTATGTATTCTAGTGAGACATTACCCTGTAAACATATGTATATATAGCAACAACTTCAAATGATACATATTTGTTGTAATACAGGAGTTGTTCATTCAGGCTCAGAATCCCACATCTGAAATTCCGAACTTCAAACTCTGTGAAAACTGGTAACTTGGAGACAAAATCTGACCTTCCCTAATTTTGTGGAAGAATTGGCAAGAGGCTCTTTATAGTCACAGTTTATCCCCCCAGTGTAATTATTCAAATATTTTGCTGTAGAATATTTTTGAATAGAGGATGGTGCCCTAGATCTTGAAGGTGTTAGTGTATGGTATATTTCCTATATTTCTAAAGTCAGAAAAATCCTGAACTGTTTCTTTTCAGTTAAGGGATGTGAGAACAATACTTTAAAACAGGTTCTACACAAATGATGCATACTATTTTTCCAGTGAAAGCTTTTTTGTTCTTCCTATGGTGAAGCACATTTCATCATATAGTATGGTATGTTAGTGTGAAACTTTGATATATAATCTGTCTTGCATCTTGTTTGGAGTCATAAAGGAATTGAGAGCAGTTTATTCTACCTGAAAACTCAGAGAGACTTGAGTAATTGCATTATATGCAAATCAAATATGGCTCTAATAGGCTTTATTTTGTATGTGTCTAATACCTGTTTGCATACTATAGGCATACTTTCATTCCATGTGAATGAGATATACTTTTTGAGCCATTCTCACTTTATATCCAGAAAGCAAAATGGATGAAATGCCTTAACACACAACCTACTTATCTTTTCTTACCCAACATTCCAAATTGTTCCCATTGGTAAGGGAATGCAGATTTTTGAAGGGTCTGTAGAAGCCAGGCTTTCCTTTGCTCCAGATAAAGAAAGCAAGGCTGCTTGTAAGGGCAGTGGCTTGGTTGTTCATATCCCTGGCTCCTAGTAATGTGTAAGAGCCTGGGGAACCAGAAGTGACTTTTGTTTCAAATTTCTATACTTAATGTAGAGAGGAAATAGAAATACCACTTGATAGTATTTATAGATCAACATGAACTAAGTTGGCTTTAAATACTCAAAACAGCCAGTTCTCTTGATCATGTAGGTTTGGATGTGGCTAATGTCATTCAGTGGTGTACTAAGCACCTACCAAATATAAGGCATTGTGCTATACTCTGGGATACAAAGGTGTCTCAAAAATCTTTTTTTTGGGGGGGTGGTGGTGGCATCTGTGGCTCAAGGAATAGGGCGCCGTCCCCACATACCGGGGATGGTTGGTTCAATCCTGGCCCCAGCTAAAACTACCAAAAAAAAATCTTTTTGAGGGGAAAGGAGGAATATGAAATTTAACATGAAAATTGAGAGTAATATGAAGGGAAAGACATGGTTTCTGTATGAGAGGCAAAGATAAAGTATCATTCCCTTCCCTTTAAAGGAAAATGAAATTTCTTCTTGCCAGGAAAATTAAGGGGTACTGCACATAGGAGGTATCTTTTTGAGTGAACCTTAAAGGTTATGTGGCTAAAAATCCCCTTTCCTGTAAAATATTAGTGTCAGGAAATATAAATGGGAAATAGCTAGAGTTTGAGTCTCAGCTACTAGGTAGCTCTATAACAGTGAAATCTATAGGATGACTTCATCTGCAAAACAGGGATTGAACCTGAGGATTAGTATAACATTTTTTCTAGCTACTGAAACTCTGTGATACTTCAAATAAATTATGATCTCACAGAATTTCATGGCAATCTTATTTATTCCTTCATAATGTATAAAAAGTAAATTTGTTGCTTTAGTTAAAAGTCAGAAAACACCTTAAGACCAATTTGTCTTCAAAACAAAATTGCTGTGCACTAAATATGTGGACTAATTAGTCTATCAATTATACCTCAATAAAGCTGTTAAGAAAAAACTAAAAGGGTAATAGTTCTTTTAGTGATATTGTTTAACGTAAGTCAGTGCATTTTTTCATAGAGATTATAGGGATTATTGAGGTAGATGATAACCCTGACTGAAGCATGCAAATTCCCAAAACAATTTGCTATATTATATCAGAATCAGAATGGAATCATGATGATAAAAGGATTGGCTGTTAATAAAGCCCTAAAATATTTTCTCTCTTTACCAATTTGCTTTCCTTCAGGTATATTGAAAATTGTTCGTATTTGATTTAAGTAAAACACAGACAAATTCATCAAATTCTTGTAATTCCATCTAAATATCCTTTTAGTACTTCTTTGTAAATTAATGTGAACAAACCAATTATTGGTATCCTTAGCTGAAATTCATAAATAAAGCTATCAGTTTGATTTTAAAGAGGAAAGATGAAGCAGTCAGTATTGTTTGTGTGTGTTTGTGTTTGTGTGTGTGTGAATGTATTTATTTTGTGTTAATAGCTTAGATCAAGTGTATTTTCTGAGAAGTTGTTTGTTTTGAGATAATAGATTGAGCAGTTTTTTTGTTTGTTTTGTTTTGTTTCAGTTTTTGGCCGGGGCTGGGTTTGAACCCTCCTGCTCCAGTATATGGGACCGGCACCCTACTCCTTTGAGCCACAGGCACCGCCCGATTAAGCAGTTTTTCTTTGGTAGTGAACAAAACCTCTCAGCCTGGAAAGCTATTTATTTCTATAAATTTTCTCTTTGTATCAAAACCACTCTTAATTATATTGAACCCCCAAAAGATCAATACTAATATGTGTCTTTAGTACACTATCAAATTTTATCAAAGCTATTGGATCTTTGTAGGTTGCCAATATGACAAACATTTTGTAGACTTCTTAAATTTTTAAGTTCTTAAAGCAAGGCAATTTTTATTGTTGTTATAATTGATCTGGCAGCATCCTCTGAAAAACTCATTTCTCTAGAATTACTGCTACTTTGAATTGCTTTCATGTCTGTGTGCTTCCAACAGTTTGGAATGGTTTCCAAATAGGAACTCCCCCACTACCACCTTGTTCTCTGGTTATTGTGATTATCTCTTTTCCATATTTTTATAAGAAACCAACATGCCATTTCTTTTCTATGTGTCCTTATCCCTTGATCTTTCTTTATGGTGATCTTTAGCATAATAAGAGCAGTAATCAAGATTAATCAAGAAGCTGCATTTGGCCTTGATTCAAACCTTGTTGGAAGCAAAATATTTGTAAAAATTGGTCTTATTTTTTGGCACCTTAAAGTTGTATATGCCATGGTTGAGTGGAGCATAGAAAAAAGTTTAGAGTTTAAAGATACAGAGAAAACGTCATCTTTAAAAAGTCTACTGAAAAAGTATTCTGAAACTCTGCTGAATGTGGTTTCCCATGAGACTCCTTCTCATACCTGAAAAGCTACTATATTTACATCTTTCAAAGATGGTGCCAGTAAAAATTTTGAGTGATGGGATAAGTCAAGTCCAGGGCCATTTCAAATGCCAAGAAGGGGAAAATGCACTTGGATTTTTTTATATTACAAAACCCAACAAGAACATAGCTGTACTACACACATCATCACATCAAGTCAAGCCACTATTTTGTCTTCAGGTGTGCTTGACTAAGGAGATTGTACATTTGCAATAAAATGTTTCTCTTCTCATAACCAGAAACATTGACTATTGTTTTCACTGTCATCATTACCACTAAATGACCTTTCAGTATCTGTGTATACACTATATTAAGTATTTAGCTATACATCATTTTCACCATACCCTGTATAAAATAGGAGAGTACAGTCTTAAGTGGATAGCAGTGGCTCAGAACAGTTTATAAAGGTATAAAATTCTTGCATACATACATGAACCCTAGTATGTGTAGACCTGAAGGTGAGTTCTCTAAGAATGGAAAACCAACATTTGTTTTTTTGTTGTTTTTTTTTTTGAGACAGAGCCTCAAGCTGTCCCCCTGGGTACTGAAATCCTAGTTTTATATAAAGGAAAGGTTTTTTTTTTGGCAAGTAATCTTCCAGGTATAACAAGATAAAAACTTTCCCCATCCTAGTAGGTAAAATGGAAATGAAATATAACTTCTCTGAGTCCCGTTGCTTCTACGCATATATCGTGTATGGATGGGTGTCATTCAGAGTAACCATTTATGAGTCAGAGAGCAAGCTAATCTTGTGTAGGCAAGATTTAGGATATCACCGTCTTGATATTTTGCTTGTAAAATCTTTTACTGATGATAACAGATTCTATGGTCAGCTGCTGAGGGATTGACAACACATTATCATTTTATGTGTATAAGCCAATCAAGTATACTGGAAGTTGTTTTTGAGGTTTTCCTTTTCCTCAAAGTAATCTACTACTACATAATAGATGATGTGCTATAATTTCTAAGTTTAAGTTTTCACATTAAAACAATTTTACAGTCTTCTTTTAAATTATTTATATACTTTTAAATTTTAACCTCATAAGATATTTGGGTAGAAGTAGAAATTATGTGGCATGTTTGGATAGAATAGAGATTCATTAATTTATTACAAAAGTTTATTGAACATCTACAAAATAAATGAAGTTCCCAAGAAAATATCATCTAAATTTCATTACATGAACAAAAATTAGTAGTTCAGCATCGATGTAGTATAATAGTTATTAATGAGTTTGGAATCTTTAAAAATATTGGTTTTATAACAAAATTCAAGAGGAGTTTATTTTATATATATTTTTTCAGTCATAAAGTAGAGAACAGACTAAATTTATGTTATGTGAATGTTGTGATAGAATACCTGTGCAACTTTATGAAATGTGGAAATCATTAAATTCTCTGATTTCACTAAGAATCAAACACTTAACCATTCAAACCAAACCAGAAAATTTGCAATACGTTGAGTGAGAATGGACTTTGGACTTGGACAGACATAGATTTGAATCCCTATTTCACTCTTTATTAGCTAGGTGATGTTAGACAATGCATTTGGCATCACTGAGCCTTACTTTCTTATTCTGTGAAGAATAAGATACTGAACTATTATACATATTCCACAAAAATCTCATTCAGCTAAGCACTTTATTAGATATACACCTTTGATCAACACACACCCTCTCTGTTGTCATCATCCCTAATTCCTGGCAAGATTAAGTATTTTCCATTTGTATAATTTTGTCATTTCAAGAATGTTAATGTAATCATTAACAAAATATAACCTTTGAGATTGACTTTTTTTTCTTGTCAGTGTGATGCCCTTGAGATCCATCCATGTTTTGATATGTATTAATGGTTTATTACTTTATATTGATGACTTGTATTCATGGTAAGGATTTAGCACAGTTTATGTAGCCATTCATCCATTTAGGGATATTTTGGTTGTTTCTGGGCTTGGCTGTTAAATGTAAAGCTGCTATGAACATTTGTGTACAGGTTTTTGTGTGAGCATAAATTTTTATTTCTTTAGGATTTGCAATAAAATAAAATTTGTTCAGAAATATGATTGTATGTAAGTATATGTTTACTTTTTAAAGAAACTGCCAAACTATTTTCCATGTACCATTTTTAATTCTCACCAGTGATATATGAGAGATCTTGTTTCTTCACTTCCTTACCAACATTTAGTGCCCTAAGAATTTTTTCTGTTAGTCATTCTGATAGATGTGGTTTTAAGTTTGCATTTCTCTTAATGGCTAATGATTTTGAAAATGTCTTTATACGCTTATTTGCTATCTTCTTTTTGGTGAAATTTGCTATTTGTATATTCTCTTTGGTAAATTATGAGGGTAAAATGTATCTTAGTGTCTTTTGCTCCTCTCCTCTCCTCACCTCTCCTCTCCTCTCTTCTCCTTACCCTTCCCCTCCCTTCCCCTTCTTCCCTAGACAGAGTCTCACTTTGTCACCTTTGGTAGAGTGCTGTGGTGTCATAGCTCATTGCAACCTCAAGCTCTTGGACTCAAGCAATCCTCTTGCCTTAGTACAGATGGGGTCTCACTGTTGCTCAAGCTGGTCTTGAATTCATGAGCCCAAGCTTGGCCTTCCAGAGTGCTAGGATTATAGGCATGAGGAACCACTCCAGGCCTTTGCTCATTTTTTGATTGGATTGTTTGTTTTTTTATTATTGAGTGTTAAGTGTTATTTATATATCCTAGAAAGTAGTTATTTTATCAGATATGTGATTTGCAAATATTTTTTCCTTTCTATATAGCTTATCTTTTAGTCTTTGTTAACAGGATTTTTCATAGATTAAAAGTTTTTAATTTTTAAGTTCAATTTATTGATTTTTTTTATTTTATCAACAGTGCTTTCAATATTCCAAAGATTTTTTTCCTTTATTCTAAAATCACATAGTTTTATGTTTTACATTTAAATCTGTGATCAATTTTGAATTAATTTTGGTATAAGGTATGTGGTTTAGGTTGTGGCAATCAGAATTCTAAGATAGCTTCTACCTCTGAATCATACCCTGTGGTGTACATCTACTATAAGGTCAATTCATTTGTTAATATCTTCTGCTATTTCTTTTCATAGAGTTTCATAATTATCTTTGTAGAGGTCCTTTACCTCTTTTGTTAGGTAAATTCCTAGATATTTCATTTTCTTTGGAGCTACTGTAAAGGAAATTGTGTCTCTAATCAGTTTGTCAACTTGTCTCTTACTGCATATATAAAGGCTACTGATTTGTGGACATTGATTTTATACCCTGACACGTTACTGTATTTCTTGATCACTTCCAGAAGTTTTGTGGCTAAGTCTTTGGGGTTCTCTAAATATAAGATCGTATCACTGGCAAAAAAGTGAGAGTTTGAATTCTTCTGCCCCATTTGGATGTCCTTTATATACTCTTCTCTTGCCTGATTGAATTGGCTAGAACTTCTAGAACTATGTTGAATAGTAGTGGTGATAGAAGACATCCTTGTCTGGTTCCAGTTCTAAGTAGAAAAGCTTTCAGTTTTATTCTATTCAGTATGATATTAGGTGTGAGTTTGTCATACATGGCTTAAATCAGTCTAAGAAATGCCTCTTATGCCTATATTCTTAAGTGATCTTGTTAGAAAGATCATCATTTAATAATGCTGAATTTTATTAAATGCTTTTGCACGTGTTAAACCAGCCTTGCATCCTTGGGTTGAAGCCTACTTGATTGTGATGTATAATTTTTGTGATGTATAGCTGTGATCTATTTGCTAAGATTTTGCTGAGTATTTTTGCATCAATATTCATTAGTGAAATTAGTCTGTAGTTCTCCTTTTTAGTTGGGTCTTTTTCTGGCTTTAGTGATGTTTGCTTCATAGAATGTACTGGGGAAGATTCCTTCCATCTCAATGTTTTGGAATAGTTTCTGCATTATGTGTATAAGCTCTTCTTTGAAGATTTTTTTTTTCCAGTTTTTGGCCAGGGCCAAGTTTGAACCCACCACTTCTGGTATATGGTGTTGGCACCCCACTCCTTTGAGCCACAGACACTGCCATTCTTTGAAGTTTTGGTAGAACTGTGGTGTGAAGCCGTCTGATCTAGGGCACTTTTTTTGTTTTGTTTTTGTTGTTGAAAGACTTTCTATTGTTTCTGTAATTTCAGTGCTTGATGTTGCTCTGTTCAAGGGATATATTTTTCCTTGGTTAAGTCTAGGGAGAGGGTATTCCAGGTATTGATTCATTTCCTCCACATTGTCAATTTTCTGGGCATAGAGTTTCTTTTGGCAGTCAGAGATAATCTCTTGTATCTCTCTGATATCTGTTATTTCCCTTTTTATATGCTTTTTGGCTGGGAATAATCAACCTTATTAAAATGTCTATACTTCCCAAAGCAATTTACAGATTCAATGTAGCCCCCATTAAAATGCCAACATCCTACCTTGAAGATTTGGAAAAAATAGTTTTTCATTTCATATAGAACGAGAAAAAAAATATATAGCCATGGAAATTCTTAGTAATAAAAACACAGACAGGGGCATCATCCTAACCAGACTTTAAGCTATATTACAAGTCCACAGTGATGGAAACAGCATGGTAATGGCACAAAAATGGAGACAGACATTTGAAACTGGATGGAAAGAAAAAAGATGAAATCAGTCTCTTACACTCATCTGATCTTTGATAAACTCAATAAAAACATACACTGGGGAAATAAATGATACTGGGAGAACTTCACATCCACATGTAAATGACTGAAATTTGACCTACACCTTTCACCACTTACAAAAATTGATTCAGGATGGATAAAAGATTTAATCTAAAGCAGGAAGAATAAAAATCCTAGAAGAGAGCGGCACCTGTGGCTCAAAAGGGCAGGGTGTCAGTCCCTTATGCCGGAGGTGGCAGGTTCAAACCCAGCCCTGGCCAAAAACTGCAAAAAAAATCCTAGAATAAAGTGTGGGAGAAGCTCTTAAAGATGTCACCCTGGGAATCTTTTCCCCACTCAATGTTTTTTATTGGCTTGTCAAAGATCAGGTACCGGTAAGTAGTTGGTTTCATCTGTTGGCTCTCTATTCTGTTCCATACATCTATCTCTCTATTTTTGTGCCAGTACCATGCTGTTTTGATAAAAATTTTTTAAAGAAAGAAAATGAAAAGTAAACTACAGACTGATATTCTCTATGAACACATACACAAATTTTTCACCAGAGCATCAAAAAATTGATTCCAGCAATATATAAAAAGAATAATACACAAGGCTGATATAATAATTGATGATCAAAACAATCTCTTAACTGGTAAATGAAAAGCCATACTATCATATCGATTGATAGAACACATTTGACAAAATTCAACATCCATGCATGATAAAAGCTCTCAGCAAATTAGAAATCTGAAAAATGGCATCTAGGAAAAAACCTACAACTAACATAATTAATGATCAACGATTGAGTGCTCTGCCTTGCAGGTCAGAAAAAGGCCAGAATGTCTATCTTCATCACATTTATTTAAACTGTACTTGAGGTTCTGTAGCAATTGTAATAAGGCAAGAAAAATAAATAAAAGGCAACAAATTGGAAAGAACTAAAACTGTCATTAATTTCAAATGACATAATAGTCTATGTATAAAGTGCAACCAAATCTACCGAAAAAAAAAAAAACCGAACCCATTAATGAGTCTAATAAATGAGTTTAGCAAGGTTTTATGGCACAAGATTAATATGCAAAAATCAATTACACTTCATACATCAATGAATATTCTGAAAAATAAATCAATAAAACAATTATATTTCACAACGGCATCAAAAAGAATAAAATAGTTAGGAATAAATTTAAGAAAAGAAATGCAAAACACGTACATACAATACTGTAAAATATTACTAACAGAAATTAAAGAAGACCTAAATAAATGCAGAGACTCTTAAGGTTCATGTATTAGAAGATAAAATATTGTCAAAATGGTGTTTCTTCAAAAATTGACTTATAAATTCAATGTACCCCTATCAAAATCCAAGTAGATTTTATTGTAGAAATTGGCAAGCTCATCATACATTTATATGAAAATAAAAAGGGATCTAAAATAAAAATGTATAGAATCTAAAACAATTTTGAAAAAGAATAGAGTTGGTAGATTTATACTACCCAGTTTCAAAACGTAACACAAAGTCACGGTAACCAGAACGTATGGTATGGGCACAAGGATACGCATATCAATAAAACAGAATCGAAAGTCCTGAAGAAAATTCTTACATTTATGGTCAATTTCTTTTCTTTCTTTTTTTTTTTTTTTTTTTTGAGACAGAGCCTCAAGCTGTCCCCGTAGGTAGAGTGCCGTGGCATTACAGCTCACAGCAACCTCCAACTCCTGGGCTCAAGCGAGTCTCCTGCCTCCGCCTCCCAAGTAGCTGGGACCACAGGAGCCCGCCACAACGCCCGGCTATTTTTTGGTTGCGGCCGTCATTGTTGTTTGGCGGGTCCGGGCTGGGGATTCGAACCTGCTACCTTAGGTATACGTGGCTGGCGCCTTAGCGGGTTGAGCTATAGGCGCCGAGCCGGCCCCTGGTTCTAACTACTAGAACTAAATAGACCAAATCTTTAAAACAATTTTTTAATGTAATATTTCTTTAAATATCATACTAGAAACAGTTATCCTGATAATAACAATAGCCACAATTTGATTAAGAATAAATAAAGTGTGCTGAGCATTCACAGGGTTTGGGTAATTTGCCCAAAGTGACACCAAAGCCCATGTTCTACTATTCCTCTCTCATCTCCGGATTAATGTCCTCCTAACTCTTTATCTCCAATCTTGCTCTTCTCTAATTCTGTCTCCATACTGTTGCTGGTGTAGACTTTCTAAAACACAAATCTGGTTATGCTATTCTGTCTGCTTAAAACCTTAAAACCTGTAATGTGTTTCCTTAAAACCTGTAATGTGTTTCCAATACATTTGGGAGAAACAAACTCCTTAACGTGGTTTACAAGCCCTCTGTGATTTGTCTACTTCTTATCTTTCCAGTTTTATGTCACACAACCACTCTGAAACTCTCTCTCCAATCCACATTCTAAATATATCTAGTTACATGAATGTCAATTGCTGGAAAATGGCATTCTGTTGGTTCAGGAGCTTCCTAAATACTGTTTCCTACAGGTGGAACGCTATAACTACTGCTCCCTCCTCTTCTGCCCAGATTCTTTCACTTTTCCCTCAGGCCTCAGGGAGGGAAATCACGTAGTCTGTGAAGCTTCCCTTTGAACATTGTTGTCTCTACTATGTATTTCCATAATATTCTGCTAACTCAATGATAATATTATCTTTGAATGTTACCTTAAAATTCCTCAAGGCCTATTCAAGTGTCTATATTTCTACTGCTAGCATGAAAATATCAAAACAGAAAAGTTCCAAAGCTGTAACTTTCACTTGGATAAAACAAGGTGGTTATGTTTTCCCTTTTAATCGAAAAGAAAAAAATCAAATTTTACAACAAAATCAAATCTTACACAAACTAATATTTTAATGATTTCTAAAAGAGCTTCTGAATAGACAACAAAACCACTGCTAAGTGATATCTCTTAAAAGGAGTCTTGATATTAGAACTGCAATTACTAAACTTCCTATTTACTATTATTAACCTTACCACATTTGTCAGAAGAAAAAGAAAGAAGCAATACAATACACTTTCTAAAAGCTCCACACCTACTCACCTGCAACCCCACAATGAGAGTGATCATACAGGTGCCGTTGTTGAAGGGTAGACTTTTTGTAAATAACATGAGGATGTCCATTTTCATAACTAAAATGCTTGGAATCCTCTGTAGTATTCTTTAAAGGTTCAATAAAGTATTCTTCATCTTCTGTAGCAATAACACCATGCTAAAAGAAACAAAGAACTTACTAAGAAGAATCATTTAAAATATTAATCATCATAATCAAGAGTCAAAAATAAGTTGACACCTCTCTAAAGAGAAGGTAAAAACATACATTAATAAAAAAAATTAGTGAATTATCTGTACTCGGTATCATATAAATTTCCCTACACTTTAAGAAAAACAATTACCTTAATTGTCCTTAATGCTATGCACTATACTAAACATGTCACACACATGATTTCCTCCAATCTTTCCAACAACTCTGTCAAGTAGCAGAGACATTTACATAAACACTAAAATGTATCTTCTTTCCAAATTGTGCATGTAACTTAACTACATCTTCTGTGTTTAAGTATAGCTTTGTGATTGAGTTTTGGTCATTACAAAATCAGTAGAGGATTTACCACTTTCTGCTGAACCTCTCAGACCTCCCCAAGAGAATTTTCCACTCTCTTTCCCCACTGCCAACTTAGTGGATACAACACCCAAAGACCTAGTGGAAGTACAAGTCAAAAAAGAAAAAAACCCGGGTCCCGAGCAAGCTATTACAAAACTGTCTGATGGAGAATAGCCACTGATACAAGGAAGAAATGAACTTCTGTTGTGATAAAAATCACAAACATTTTTTGGTTTATGTTATACTAATTATTATGTCCTTAACTAACATGTGCTCCTTATGTTTAGATTTTGCAGATGAAGTAACAGGCTCAGAGGTTAAGAACTTGCCCAATGTTAAATAAAGGTAAGTGAAGGTTCTAGAATTCAATCAAAGCTCTGCTCTTATTCACAGTATCATATCATATTATATTTATTTAGCCAAGTCCTACTCAACTCAGTCATGCCTTCTCTTTAAAACCTCTAGTCAATTAGGGTAGTTTCACCCTCTTCTGAGCTCCAATAGCATTTAGTATTGTAGCATTTTCAATTAATTCCACCAGTTTTTTTTGTTTTGTTTTTGTTTTTTGAGACAGAGTCTCACTTTGTCACCTCCTCCCCCAGAGTGCCATGTTATCATAAGCTCATAGCAACCTCAAACTCTTGAGCTCAAGAGATTCTCTTGCTTCAGCCTCCTCAGTAGCTGGGACTACAGGAGCCCACTACAATGCCCAGCTATTTTTAGAGATGAAGTCTCACTCTAGCTCAGGGTGGTCTGGAACTCCTGAGCTCAGGCAATCTGTCACCTCGGCCTCCCAGAGTGCTGGAATTGCAGGCATGAGCCACTGCGCCCAGCCCCATTTCCACAGTTTCATGATGAGGTGTGCTCATGCTTGTAATCTCAACACTTTGAGAGGCCAAAGTGGCAGAATGACCTGAGGCCAGGAGTTTAAGGCCAGCCTGGGCTAAACAGCAAGACCTTATCTCTATAAAAAAGATTTTTTTTAATTAGCTGGGCATCGGGCCACATATGTCTATCATCACAACTATTCAAAAGGCCAAAGCAGGAAGATCACTTAACCCAGGAGTTCAAGGCTGTAATCCAGCCTGGGTGACAGAGCTAGACCCTGTCTCTATTAATAAATAAATAAATCCAACACAGTTTTGTTACATGTCAAATCTTCAAAAGTGAATTTTGAATAACTTTTCAACCACATGTTTTATTTTTCCAACTAGACTATTTGCTTTCTTTCTTTATTTTTACATAAGAGTCTCACTTTGTCACCCTGGGTAGAGTGCCATGGAGTCATAGCTCACAGCAACCTTAAAACTCTTGGGCTCAAGCAGTTCTCTTGCCTAAGTCTCCCGAGTAGCTGGGACTACAGGAATCTACCATTATCCCTGCTATTTTTAGAGACAGAGTCTCACTCTAGCTCAGGCTGGTCTCAAACTCTTCCTGCTTCAGCCACCCACTATGTCCAGCCTACTATTTGCTTTCTTAAGGCAGAGGGTTATGTCTTGTATTTTTTAGTATCAGTAACAGCTATAAAAAGTGTCTTATATTCAAGAGGTATAAACAAGAGTGCACTGATGAAAAGACACAAGATGGGCTGGGCCTGTAATCTTAGCACTCTGAGAGGCCAAGGCAGATGGATTGCTTGAGCTCAAGAGTTCAAGACCACCCTGAGCTACAGTGAGACCCCATCTGTACTAAAAATAGAAAAACTAGCCAGGTGTAGTGGAGCATGCCTGAGTCCCAGCTACTCGGGAGGCTGAGGCAAAAGGATTGCTCAAGCCCAAGAGTTTGAAGTTGCTGTGAACTACGTTGACATCACGGCACTCTACCGAAGCAACAAAGTGAGACTTTGTCTCAAAAAGAAAAAGAAAAAAAAATGAGATGGTAAAAGCTATCTACATCAGAAATACTTCTACCCTTGCTAATAATGTTTTCCTAAGTATAGCACGTGTGAGGACTGCTCTTAATCCAGCTAATTTATCCTGTAACACAGGATAACGCACAAACTCTCTGGGAATATTTCCTCAGCTGGAGAAAAGAAAGGGTTCTTCTAAACTAGTGGTTTTTAAGACAGCACTGTGGGAAGCCTTAAGGTTCCATGAAAGTACCCTCAGGAGACTGCCCCAGACAACAAAGGGAGACCTACATGGTTTGGATTTTTAGGCTCAGGAATCAGCTGTGCTTTTATTAATCTGTATATTAAGTTTCCACATAACATTTCATTTAGGAAAATGGTTTTGCTTCTTTAAAAAGAAAAAAAAGTGAAAATCTCTGGTCCAGATAATCTCTAAGGTCCTTTTGAATTCTAAACCTCTATGATTCTGTTTAGGGAAATTCATGTTAAGTACCTCATGCTTGGAAGGAACGGTAAGACATAATCAGAGCTGCTCTAATTTATAGATGAAGTTGGCAGTCACCTACATGAAATGAGCTGAGGAATGCAAAAAGAAAAAAAAAGCAGCACTTAGTCACTTCATATTATTTTCACCATAGTTTGCTTTAGTTTAAGGATAACAGCCCCCATATTAAATGCAAATACTGGCAGAAATAACATAATATACCATTAACAGACTCTAATACTTGAGCATAAATTACTTTACCAGGTAGATTAACAATATACTAGAGCAAACTGAGCACAGTTCCTACAGAAAAGGGGACAAGTATAAGTTTTGATATGGAAGTGTAGGAGCAGACCAGAAAGGCTATGACAGTAAAGTCATTCTGGTCTGTGAGGAGAAAAAAGCTGAATGGTCCAGACAAGAAACTTGTATTGCTGAGAAAAAATGGAGTCAGAAGCCTAGTAAGTAAACAAAATCTCTAATTTCAAGAATAGAAAAACTCTAGAAGAGTGATTCAGAAATTTTATGTATTAGGTACTTTGTAAATCTTACACACAATACCTCATTTAATCTTAATAGCTCTCTGAAGGGGCCAGGCACAGTGGCTCATGCCTGTAATCCCAGCACTCTGGGAAGCTGAGGCAGGCAGACTGCCTGAGCTCACAAGTTTGAGACCAGCCTGAGCTAGAGCAAGACCACTGTGTCTAAAAATAGCCATGTGTTCTGACAGGTGCCTGTAGCCCCAGCTACTCAGGAGGCTGAGACAAGAGAATTGCTTAAACCCAAAAGTTTGAGGTAGCTGAGAGTTATGATGCCACAGCACTCAGGGCACGGAGCACAAAGAAAGACTCTGTCTTAAAAAAAAGAAATAGCTCTCTGAAGTAAGTACACTATCAGCTCCTCTTTGTAGATGAAAAACTGAGATGGAGCAAAGTTAAACAACAAACTCATTTGATTGACTTTGGAGCCTGGATTTTTATCTACTATTCTATAATTCTCTTATTCTCTAAATGTTATTTCTAACATTATTCATCCATTCACCTATGAATGAACAGGTGAGTATCTATTCATATGCTGAGTACCTATTACATGGCAGATACCATACTAGGCAGCAATACAACAGTGAACCTAAAAAGTTTCATCTCTATCACGGTACTTACATTCTGGTAGGAGGAGCTAAAAATTATTAATTAGATAAATGAATGATGAATCACAAAGTGATAAATGTTAAGACACACACACAGCATCAGAAAAGGGCAGACAGCAATCAGGAGTAAGGAAATTATACAAATATTTTGGATGGTTGGGAACATCCTCTATAATAAGGTGATATTTAAACAGAAACTTAAATAAACTGAAGAACAAGCCAAATAGATAGCTTAAGAAAGAACAGATCAGATAGTAAAAGCAGCAAATGCAAAGGCAATGAAGTAGGAGTGTGCCTATAGTTTTTGAGTAACAGCCAGCAGCCACAATGACTGAAGGAAGGGAATGGGAAAATGATTATGAGATGAGATGATGGAGGATCTGAGTTTAATGGGAGTCTCAGAATCTGTGTGTGCCTGATGAGAGCCCTGCTGTCACTTCCTTTACATCCTCATTCACTTTTACCCTATTAGCCCCAGGACTAATCTCATGATGGCCCCTCTTTCCCTGCCATATCAATTCCTAAAAGCCCAAACCTCATTCCCTGGACTCTAATCCCCAAATGGTTATATATTAACATGATGTTTTCTGATCCCATCGCCTATCTCTCCCCACAATTTAAAACACTTCTGCTGTGCCCTCTCAAAGTCAAGATCAATCATCAACAAAATCTCCTATATTCTCATCTCTGAATATTCACTTCACTTGCTCTTACAAAAAATCGAATATCCCTCAATGACATTCCTTCCCTGTCGTCCTTACTTCCTCCTCAAAATAACAAAACACCAGCTTTGAACTTCATGCCATAATCTTCTTCCCATATCAATATCTCCATTTTTTTTCTTTTTCTTTCCTAATCACTCCCTTTACTGCTTAAAGATTTTAATTTCTGGATCATTGTCATTCTCTGCAATATCATTCCTCAAATCATTGTTGATTTCAATATCTTCTTATAGTAACCCCCTCCAAAGTCTAGAAGTGAAACATGGACTCTTAAAATATTTTAAATGCAGAAAAAATATGAAGCATTATAAATAAAACAAATTATAATCAAATACAATCTATCAAGACAAAAATTTTTTTGAGAGAGTCTCACTTTCTTGCTCTCGGAAGACTAGAATACCATTGTGTCACAGCTCATGGCAACCTCAAACTCTTGGGCTCAAACAATCCTCTTGCCTCAGCCTCCCTAGTAGACTACAGGTATTTGCCACAACATTCAGGTACAATGCCTGGTTAGAGATAGGTTCTTGCTCTGGCTCAGGCTGGTCTCAATTTCCTGAGCTCAGGCAATCCATCTGCTTTAGCCTCCCAGAGGTCTAGTATTATAGAGTGAGCCAAGCACCCAGGCTCAAAATATTTTTAAAATAAAACTTTTGGAACACTTTGAGAAGGTCTTCAAGGCAATGTGCAGTGAGTGGTTCATACCTGCAATCTTAGCTCTTTGGGAGACCAAAGCAGGAGGATCACTTGAGCCTAGGGGATTGAGACAAGCCTAGGCAATATAACGAGCCTATCTCTAAAATGATTTTTTAAATAGCTGGGCTCAGTGGCATATGCCTGTAGTACAGCTACTCTTGATGCTTAGGTGAGAGGATTGCTTGAGCCCAGGAGTTGGAGGTAACAGTAAGATATGAACATGTCACTACACTCCAGCCTGGGAGGCAAATGAGACCCCCATCTCTTGAAATGAGGAGCAGAGAACCAATTCCAAAAAGATAGAGCAGGAGGGAAGAAAAAGAGAAGATAAAATTATTAAGAAAACAATTTTTTAAGTTTTTCTAAGCTTAAGGATAGTCTTTAAATTAAAAGCACCCATCACAGGCAGTGCCTGTGGCTCAGTGAGTAGGTTCCGGCCCCATATACCAAGGGTGGCGGGTTCGAACCCGGCTCCGGCCAAACTGCAACAAAAAAATAGCCTGGCGTTGTGGAGGGCACCTGTAGTCCCAGCCACTGGGGAGGCTGAGGCAAGAGAATCACCTAAGTCCACAGCTGGTTGCTGTGAGCTGTGACACAACGGCACTCTACCAAGGGTAACAAAATGAGACAATGTCTCAAAAAAAAAAAAAAAAAGCACCCATCAAAACCAAGCAGGGATAGCTAGGCATTGAGGCAGGTGCCTGAAACCCCAGCAGTACTAGAGAGGCTAAGGCAAGATAATTACTCCAGCCCAGGAGTTTGAGGTTGCTGTGAGCTGTGACACCAAAGAACTCTACCCAGGGTGACAGAGTAAGACTATTGTCTCAAAAAAAAAGTGGGTGATAAAAGGAAAAGGAAAGGAGGGAGGGAGGAAAGGATTCCACAAGACAAATGTCAAAAAGAAAAAGAAAATAAAAACCAAACAAAGGAAAGAATACCCATACCTAGCCACATAAAATTCCTGAAGCAAGAAGGATGAAAAGAAAAACATGCTTTCATTGAGGAAAAAAAGAAATTTTAATTAAAAATTTCTTAAATAAAAGGACAAAAATCAGACCAATAGCAGACTTCTATTTTCTACTTAAAAATGAATCAATGATAATCTTTTTAGAACTATAATTTTTTTCTTTTTTAAGGATATAAAACCATATACACAAATTTGATGTTCCATATATTCTCTTTCCCAATTTCACCACCCATGGTTCTTAAAGAAAAATATTTTTGAACCTAGAATTCCATATTCAGCTAAATTATTAACCATCCATAAAGTCACTTTCAAATAGGCAAGGAGTAAGAAATTTTACTTCCCAGGCACCTGTCTGGGAGGTAGAAATTATTTGAAGTTCTCCAACAAAACTAAGATGTAAATCCAGAAAGAGGAAGATATATAACTAAGCTAGGAAAGAAGAAATCTCAAAATGAGAGAGGTGTACCAGCTCCAGAAATTAGTTAACCAGTAGGTTCCAGGAAAAATGCCTCCCAAAAAGAATGGAATGTATTCCAAACAACAGACATAAGGACCAAGAAACTTTATAATACTGGTCACATAATAAGGAAATAACATTTTTTCAATAAAAAATAAATGAAAGTAATTAGAAACTTCAGGAGAAATAACCTGGATTAAAAAACCATGGTTTAAATATAAAGCAAACTAAAATGTGACATTATTTAGAACTAGTAGGTTATAATGGTAGCAACTTGGTCCTTTGAATGGTATATATAGGGTTATAACACTGAAACTATGGGTGAAGAAATACAATCAAAAAACACGAGTGATCTCTGCATTAAAAACTAAGTTATATAAAATAATTAAAAACATAATTAATTAAAAACAGTAGCCTTCGAAAAGTTGGATTTTTTTTTTTTTTTTTTTTGAGATAAGAGTCTTACCCTGTCACTCTGTGGTTGAGTGGCTATGATGATAGCTCACAGCAACCCCAAACTCTTGGGCTTGAGCCTCTCAGCCTCCTAAATAGCTGGGTCTACAGGCCCCCATCATAATGCCCTGCTAGTTTTTTCTATTTTTACTAGAGATGGAGGTCTCACTTTGCTCAGGCTGGTCTTGAATTCCTGAGCTCAGGTGATCCACCTGCCTCCCCCTCCCAGAGTGCTAAGAGTACAGTGAGGTACCATGCCAGGCCCCAAAAGTTGGATTTTTAAAAAAACTTGTTTACATATTCCATTTAATTAAAAGTATAACATGATACAAAATAAGAATGAAGGTAAAAGTTACTAAAAAACATTCTGTAAAAATGTAATAAGGAACAGACTATTTATATAATCTCAAAATATCTGTTCACAAATTCCTTATCAATTGCCAAAGGAAAAATAGAAACTTCAGGAGACAAACCTGGCAGACGACACCTTCAATAATAAAGTAAAACAGAAAGGTATTATATTTTAGAGGGAAAGAAAACAGACAGTCTAAAAGAGGATGAAGAATAGATGGGTGATACTCTGCCTTTATTGTAGTGAAGGTTCCATTTTGAATCTTATTTTCACTTTTGACTCATCAAATAGCATGTTTCACAATTTCATAAACAGTCACCTATGTTAACACCTCCCACGTTACTTGTTTCCAGAATTGGACTTCTTCTAAATTTCATGGCTACATTTCCCAGATACCACTAAACATCTGTAATCTTTTTCTCTTCAGATTCTTCACATTTATTATAGCAAAGGGATTCTGGTCATCTTCCTCTCCAATTCATCAATCTCTGATATTCCGTCTCAAGTAACATTCAGACATACCTTCATCCAAAAGAGAAATCTCAGCCATTTTCAATTACTCTCTCTCCTCATCCAACACTCAGTTCAATTCTATTTCAGTTTTTAAAAGACATTATTATATACTACTATGTACTATCCATCTTGGTATATGCCAGGGAAGAAAAGATTAACAAGGCCATATGTGGTGGTTCACATCTGTAATCCTAGCACTCTGGGAGGCAAGTTAATTGCTTAAGCTCAGGAGCTTGAGACCAGCCTGAGTAAGAGCGAGATTCCCGCTCTATTAAAAGTAGAGAAACTATGAGGTCTTGGTGTGTGCGACACCTTTTGGGGGCAAGACACGATTGTAAGTGGGACTTTACCTGACAAATGCAATCATTGAAACCTGGTTTCTTGTACCCTCAATGAATCCCCAACAATAAATTAAAAAAATAAAAAAAAATTTTTTTTAAATAGAGAAACTAGCCAGGTATTGTGGCAGATACCTGTACTCCCAGCTACTGAGGAGGCAAGAGGATCACTTGAGCCCAAGAGTTTGAGGTTGCTATAAGCAATGACGCCACGGCACTCTACCCAGGGCAATAGGGTGAGACTCTTTCTCAAAAGAAAAAAAAAGAGAAGGAGAAAGAAAAAGAAAAAATAAAGAAAGGATTAACAGAAAACAAATCCTTATATTCATTCTATCTTCTCTATCCCCAATGCCATAATCTATACACAGGCCTTGATTGTCTCCTACATGTTCTAAATTCATCTTCATATCTACAATCACACCTTTTTCCTCATATGCCACAAGGGAATTTTTGGTTTTTTCTAAATCTCAAATTTGCTCATTTCATCACCCTATTAAAACTGGCAATGGAAGTGCATTAATGTACATAGTTACCATTCAATAAAAAAAAAAACAACTGGCAATGGCAAGGGTACATGTGAATCTTTCTAAATGAAAAATATAAATGTTTTTTTACACAATAACTAAGAAAATGACATGAAGGCTATGTTAACCAGTTTGATGAAAATATTTCGTATTGTATATGAAAATACCACACTGTACCCCACGATCACATTGTTGTACACAGCTATGATTTAATAAAAAAAAAAGATAGCTAGAGAGAAGTCAGTGCCTGGCTTCAAAGCTTCAAAGGTAAGACTGACTCTCTTGTTACAGACTAATGCAGCTGGTAAATATAAGCTGAGGTCAACGCTCATTTACCACTTCAGAAATCCTAGGGCTTAAGAATTGTGTTAAATCTACTCTGCCCATGCTGTATACATGGAACAACAAAGCCTGGATGACAGCACATCTGTTTACAGCACATTATTTTAAGCTCACAGTTGAGACTTACTGCTAAGAAAATACTATTCTTTTCAAAATGTTACTGTGATACACCTAGTCACCCAGGATCTCTGATGAGATGTACAAGGAGATGCATGTTGTTTTCTTTTCTTTTCTTTTCTCTCGCTCTCTTTTTTTTTTTTTTTTTTTATCAATTTCTGGCCAGGGCTGGGTTTGAACCCACCACCTCTGGCATATGGGACTGGCACCCTACTCCACAGGCAACACCCAAGGCATGTTGCTTTCATACCTGCTAACATAGCATCCATTCTGTGCCCATGTATCAAAAAGAAGTATTGACTTTCAAGTCTCATTATTTAAGAAATTCTTTTTGTAGAGTTATAGGTGATGATAGATCAATCATAGATGATGATTCTTCTGATGAATCTGGGTGAAATAAATTAAACTCTTCTAGAAATAATTCATTTTTTAGATGCCATTAAGAACATATTAACATTAACAGGAGTTTGAAAGAAGTAGATTCCAACACTCCTAAATGTCTTTCTAGGGTTTGAGACTTCAGTGGAGGAATAACAGAAGATGTGGAAACAGCAGGAGAGCTAGAATTATAAGTAGAGGCTGAAGATGGGAATGAATTGCTGAAAGCTCATAATAAAAAAATAATAATGGAGGAGGAGTTGCTTCTTAAGGATGATCAAAAAAAGTGGTTTCTTGAGATGGAATCTACTCCTGGTGAAGATGCTGAGAACAATGTTGAAATGAACAAAGGATTTAGAATTTACCCATACTTAGTTGATAAATCAGCAGCAGAGTTTGACAGGATTGACTCCAATTTTGAAAGAAGTTCTACTGTGTATAATATGTTATTAACCAGCATTATGTGTCATACAGAAATCACTTCCAGAAGGAAGCATCAATAAATGTGGCAAATTTAATGGTGTTATTTTAAGAAACAATGTCCACCCCAACCTACAGCAACCACCATCCTGGTCAGTCAGCAGTCTTCAACAACTTACTTATGGGCTTAGATGATCTTCAACAATTTTTAGTAATAAAGTATTTTTTAATGAAGATATGTAGATTTTTAGACATATGTTATTGCATAATGAATATACTATAATATGGTATAAATGTAACATGTATGTGTACTGGGGAAACCAAAAATATCTGTGTGACTCACTTTATTGTGATATTCACTTTATTGCTGTGGTCTGGATCCAAACCTGCAATATCCCTGAGGTATATTTGTACAAATAATTTAAATGTCTCCAGCAACTAGTGATTTATGTCTACTCTAATATTTATCTATTCCCTGAATATCTTAGTCTATAATTTTTTATGATTATTGACAATATGCCAATGGATTGGCAATGGATTAAATTTTATTCTTTATTTTTTAGTAATACATAATAGTTGTACATATTTTTAGCATACAAATAGTAATTTGTTACATTCATATAATGTGTAAAGATTAAATCAAGAATCAAGTTTTAGTTATTTGGCTAAAAATCAATTTCTGATTTTAGTTATTTAACTTTGTATTATCAATTTGATGTCCGTTTATTATGTTTTTCTGTTGTGTTTATTTGAGTAGGTTTGTTCTGTTTTTTTAACACTCACCTATTTTTTTCTATTTAATTTTTCTTTAAAGTTTTAATGTTAGAAGTCTCACTATGTGTAATTAAAAAGTGTAATAAGTGGTATATTCTAGACCAAATACTTTATAATGTCTTAAATTTAATTATCTCACTTTTGAGTTATATGCTATTTTTATCTAGGATTTAAAATTTCATTTTCTTAAAAAAACACCTAGATTAGACAGAGATTTAATTGTATATAGCTAATGTTGAGTTATATGTATTAAGTCATATATTTAACATGTTAATTGTTTAATATTTCTTTTTATTTTAGATCAATCTTGTTTTCCTCCTTTTAAAAGTATATTCTTAGTGGTTATTTTGGTAATAGTTCATACTAAATAGTTCCTTTTTTCCTCTTAAAATTTTTATTTTGTCTTTTTTCTTAAAATACATTTGTATTGTCATTCAATTTGATTTTAGTGGTTATTTTCTGTCAGTATAGTAAAGATAATATCTCTTTGTCTTTTGATTTGCATTATTGAGTATGGGAATTCTACTCTTAGTCTAATGATTGTTGGTTTGTAGGTCATTTATTTTGTTTCTGATATTTTAAAAATGTTCCCTTTTGTCTTTGGTGCTCTGTCACCTCATGTTAGGGTTTCTAGCAATGGATTTGCTAAAGTCATCCTTATTTTGCTTTTGTATTATGAAACCTGCCTATTTTCCTTCTTCCTTTCTTTCTTCATTCTTTCCTTTTTATCTTTCATCCTGTTGTTTGTTGTTATCATTTATGTTCTAAAAAGTTGTCAGGTGATAACTCTGAATATTTTTTTCCTATTTTACATTATTTTTCCTGGAACTCTGAACAGGTACATATCAATTAGTTTACTTTGTCTTCCATGTCTACAAACTTCTCTTGTATATTTTATACATTTTTGTGTTAATTCTGGGAAGCATTCCCAAAATGATTTTTCAGTTCATCAGTTGTCTCTTCAACCCTATTGATGCATGGTATGCTTAAATTTCTAATTTCTATTGTGATATAACTTTATCTCCTATCTGTGTTTCTTTCTAATCTAGAGATGATTATGTTAATATCATGTATTCCTTGGTCAATTTTTTAAAATAATTTTTTATATCCTTAAATGCACTTTGTAGTTATATCTCATAATTCTAATATTGGCAGACTATATTAGTCTAATTCAATTTTTAGAAATTGAATTCAATTTTTAGAAACAATAACATTGTTTCTGCTAGTTTTCACTCACACTGAGTTTTTCCTTTATTTGTTTTGTGGTATTTTTGTTGTCAGTATATGATCACTAAAACTTAGTCTTTAAAAAATTTTTAGACCTAGATTTCAGAGACTTTTTGTGCTTCCTCCATCATTTACCTGGAACATTTTTAAACAGGGACATTCTAAAAACTAAACATTCTACTTTGATTTTTGAGGTGGTAGAACTAAATGCATAGGGGAACCTGTGGCCTGGGAGCCACATGTGGCCTTCTGGATCCTTAAGAGTGGCCTATTGACTGAATCCAAATTTTAATTCCTTTAAATAAAGAGATTAGTTCTGTGAAGTTTGGATTTGAAGGGGCTGTACTTGGGGATGTGGAGGACCACAAGTGGCCTTGTGGCCTCAGTTGCCCCACCCATTATCTAAAATCTTCCTGAGGGTCAGGCACTATCTTTTCCATCTTTATATTGTAGGGGCTGAGCATTGTTTTTGAAATATATTAGACACATAATAAATCTTTGTTGAATAAGTGAAAGTAAACTTCAAATTAATAAAAAGAAAAAATAACACTTTGCTATTTGCTGATGACTTGATCTTAGCATCACATTTCAGGCCCAATTGCAGAGAATAATTGAACATATTTTTCAGTTCTTATAAGTAGAAACAGTTACAAACAAATTACTGCTCAAACCAAAATAGTTGCTATTGACAGAAACTTTTTAGCATTATCCAAATGGGTAATATGAAGCAACATATTCAACAAACACAATCATTAAATGGAGATGCTGGAATGTGCAGCTTAATCAACCCAGTGGGTTTCTTTGAAAGTAGTTCTCTCCAAAAGTCAAAGTTAATTTCAGTAGAAAAGAACAGCCAGTAATGCTCATCTCCAAGCCTCTCTGTCCTTGACTCTCATTTAATACACAATTAAATAACACATAATTTTCGGGTTTCAAGGAAGTGGCCTGTTGGTGCAATTGAGCAGATGTAAACTTGTTCCTTCGGTGAAGTATAGATTCCCTGTTAGAACTTTTGCTGCACAAATTTGTAAATCTCGGTTAGAATATGAGCCCATCTTGTTGATTAACAACAGTTAGTCATCTACACCCTGGCATCTCAAACTTTGGCTTTTATTTTGATCAATAACACAAAATACTTCTATTTTAGTCACTTTTTAGTTTCTTATCCTTTGCTAAATATTCAACTAAGAAAATAAACATTCAAAAAGAAAAAAAAATGTGACATACTCTTTATTCTTCCAGGTTCCAAAACCTCTGTCATCATATTAATTAGATTATTAGGAAGTCACTTACTTGGAGTTTATTTCCTGTATTTCCATAGAAAAACTTTTATAGAACTACCTTCAACAAGTCTTTCCTTTTATTGAAGGTTGGTACAAAAAATGAGAATGAATTTTCTTTTTCTTTTTTTTTTGTTATTGAGGGTATAGCTGATTCTAAACTCACATAATAAATTGCTTCTTATTTATGCAAGACATATTTATTGAACATTTATATGCTAAGAGAAGTATGAGTTGTAAAGAACTAATGGAATAGTATTTATTAGATAATTCAAATTATATAGTGCCTTCCCTCTTTGTTTTTGCTACCAGAAAACTTGGACTTAATTTCTGGGCTCAATGGCAATTATTTTCTTCAACTTAGCATTTATGGTAAAATTCTTTCTACTTTGCTCTTTTAATGCACTCCCAATTTCTACTCTCTTCTCTGACTTTTATTATTTTACACTTATTCATACGGTCTTACTCAGTTTTATACATTTATATTTAGTGTTCTATCTAGGCATAGGCAAGGTTGTGTATAATAAATAGTGGTCAAGAAGCATAGCACCTTTATTCTTTATCAATAGAAGTCCAGGATGATATTAAAAGTCTTAAAGACCAAGGAAAAATACACCAAGAATTTATGATTTAAATTAACTTAATGTTATATAAAAAAAATAAACTAGAATCTCTGAGCTATGCAAACTTGAGCTGGTGAACAATGCAACTATGTTTGAAGGGCTTAGCTGCCTTTCCTTGGTTCTACTGTATCATGAGATCAGATGAAAAAGCTTTGATAAAATGACACCTATAGCATGAGAAAGGCCATTTGCCTGTGCCACTATTTCTGGTCCACTAAAAATAAGTCAGGGATTAGAAGCTATATTTTCTTTTGCCAGTTGGACATGATAATAGAATGGGTTCCTTAAATGTCTATTGCTAAAATAAGGCCAGGCCAAGATTAATGTAAGGATTTTAATAAGAGCTATTTACGTATTATCTGCTAGCAAAGAAGTAATGATGATGATTTATTTAAACAAAATTATAATTGTTTAGAAACAATAGCAATAGCCATACTGAATTGTGGCACATCAATAAAGAGGGTAGATATTTTAGAAGAAAGATAAATATTCTACCTTATATTCACGTAAACCAGATAGTGTATGTGAACCATTCCCACAATTATCTTGTTCAGTTACTACATATGTAGTGCCTAAGGCAAGAATATTAACTAAGATTTTTAAGCCAATTCTAAAGTCCTTGACACAGTAGTTATAGCTAGGATATAGCTATAGCTAGGATAATAACAAATGATTAATAAGTGAAAATTTTAATGAGTACAGACATACTTGGGAATATTTGGAGAGAATGGGTGGGGAATGAGCTAGGACAGGCATCCTCAAACTACAGCCCATGGGCCACATGCGGCCTACCGAGGACATTTATCCGGCCCTCTGGATCATCCAGCGGTTAATGTTGTCTGGGCAACGGGAATCTTCTGGGGTATGAGCTGTTAATCACAATGCTGAGAATGGCTGTACAAGATGGAGACTGGAGCCCTCTGCTGATTCCAGCGGTGTTTTTGCTGCTACTGCTTGTCCTGCTTAGCAGCTGACTCGTCCTGGGGCCCGCAGTCCGGCCCTCCAACGGTCTGAGGGACAGTGAACTGGTCTGCTGTTTAAAAAGTTTCAGGACCCTTGAGCTAGAGAATTGTTATATCTATGACATTTCAGTGTTTAGAAAGTAAAGAAAATACAATAAATAAACAGGGAAAACATTACATTTTCTTTAATCTGCATTACAGTTATATAAGGGTCTGTTGTAATATTTTCTTGATTGAAATATTTAATTTCCAATAATTATATTTTTAGTTAACAATCCTCTGTATTTGTAACTCTATAATTTGTCCACATTTCTAATACGGCAGTAAGGGGTTTAGTAGTTGAGTGATGTCTCCCCCACAAAATTATGTCCATCCAAAACCTCAGAATATGACCTTATTTGGAGTAAGGTCTTTTGCAGATGTAATTGTAGTTTTAAGAAGAGAGTAAGATGACATCATTGTGGATTGGGTGAATTCACTGGTGAATGTCCTTATAAGGGACACAAAAGACAAGGGGAGAGATGCCTGTGAAGGTGGAGGCACAGAAGGGAGTGATGTGTCCACAAACAAGCAATGCCTGGAGTCACCAGGAGCTGGACGCCTGGAAGAAAGACACTTTCCTCGTGCCTGGAGAGGGAACACCTTGTAGTCTACTGACACCTTGGTTTAGGACTTGGCCCCCACAACTGTGAGAGAATAAATTCCTGCTGTTTTAAGCCACCAAGTTTGTGGTGAATCATTATGACAGTCCTAGGAAACAAATGCATGTGGAAATCTAAGATTCCAGCTTTATTTCCAGACTCTCGTTCATCTTATGTTAACTTCTAGAGAGATCTCAGGAAGCCAAAGGAGCAGGGATTCAGGCCTTGCCAACCTGCCAGCTGGTGGGTCATGTATAGCAACTTGGAGTCATTTTAAATGCACAGGAAACAACGCCTTTCCCTACAACAATAAAGATAGATGGTCTCCGAGATGGTGAGAAAAAGAAAGTTCTTTTTCAGAGAGTTTTGAAAACTTTTCAGACTTCTTAGTTATGTCTCCTTTACCAGTGTGAGTCTGATCCTGAAATTAAACTCAGGTTGCCAGGGGAATCTCACACTTGACTGAGTTCTGACATGGGTGGAGGAAGATGAAATATGGGACTCAGGAGGTTTGTGGTGGACTCATTGTCATATTGAACACTGAGCATGAGGCCAGTACGGTTCCAGTTCCTGAGAACATGGAAATCTCTGGAGATAAGGCAGGAAAATGTGTAGGTCAGTTGATTTTGTTGAGCCCTGGCCTGGCAGAGACAGCACTAGAGCTGGCCGCCTAGGCCTCAACGCCCCAACCCTCTGCACCTCACAGCTGAGTGCTCCAGGACTGGGATCATGTGTGTCCTTGGCTGTGGCTGGTTAGGGCTGAGCCTCAGCTGGCACTGGCAAGGAAGCTTGTCTTATGCTTCTCCACTTTCTTGGCAGAAAGACCAGAGAAAAACATCAGCTTTGGAACAAGGCATGCACTGGCGTAGTGAAGCTCACTGCTGTGTGAACAAATCATTTTCCATCTGTTTGTGAGGCTTGCATGTGTGCTACAGGTCGGCGGGTGTAACCAATCCACCCTGCCCTTTGGTCTTGGTTCCCCAAGTAATTGTTTCTGGGGAAGCCTTAGGTTGCACATCAAGCCTCTGGTATTTATCTGAGTGAGTCAGTGTTTTTCTTTCTTTCTTTCTTTCTTTCTTTCTTTCTTTCTTTCTTTCTTTCTTTCTTTCTTTCTTTCTTTCTTTCTCTTTCTCTCTTTCTTTTCATTCTCTCTCTCTCTTTTTCTTTCTTCTTCTTTCTTTCTTCTCCTTCCTTCCTTTTTCCCTCCCTCCCTTCCTTCCCTTCCTTTCCAGTTTTTCTTTCTTCTTGTGTTATAATTTTCCTCCTTTTACTGGGTGTCAGGTACTGATGGGTGTTAAATAGGGGTCAAGGAGAGGTCAGAGAGGACATGGGGTTGAGCGGTTCTTAAAGCATCTTAAATTCACATTCTTTCTAAAAATATTAAAGAGTCTAAGTCTCCGTCCATCAGATGTGGAATAAGGTGGTTTAATTCAAACGGGAGGATGTTTAGTGGGGACCTACAGCACCACCGGGAGCCTGCCAGGTGCTGCAGGGGTCAAACATCTGTGTCCTCTTATGAGTATTCAGAGTACTTTCTCCTGACACTTTGGCCTGTGACAAAGAAAATATGCCGTTCTTGTTTACAAAACCCTGATAGTACTACTGGTAGACAAGGAGATTTGTCAGAGGGAAAATTGTTAAGAAAAGAGGCAATGTATCTAAGTAAAGAATTAAGGGGAAAGGAGGGAATAGCTGGAGTAAAGGTTTATTTATATCAGAAATGATTCTGAAACTCAATCTTGCATATGGGCGTTATATGGTTAGTTTGAGAAAACAAAGGACATGCCAGCCCTAAGGCACAGAATAAGCAAAAGGACATAATACACAGAGGAACATGAGGACCTTCATGGTGGGCAGTGGTAGGAAATAAGCTTATTTCAAAAAGATAGTGAAGCTTTGCCACTTTTTGGTCCCTGCCATAGTCCTAGCTGGGCTGTTCTTTGACCAAACATGGCTAGGTGTCTGGGACCAGGCTTGTGACCACCACAGCTCTCTTTTCTGCAAGCACACTCTGTACCTTAACTGGGATCCTGTCCCCATGTCTAGACACAGCTGAACCGTTCAGTAACATTGTGTCCATTTCCCCCTGGTTCCTGTAGGACCTCCATGGCTGTGAAGGTTTGCTCCTCTCAAGTTCCTTCTCTGGTTTCAGCACAGCCCCGGGAGTGCCTTTGGGAGCCCCCTCCCCACACCTGGAGACAGCGTGGCTTGTCTCTCCCTTGCCCCGCCCCTGAAGAAGTACCAGTTCTTGCCATAACTAATTCCCATTTGAAAAAGTGATCTAATTTTTCCAAAAAATGATCTTTCCTCCTCATCACCACCACAGAACCATTCCTTTCTCCTTTTCAAATGAGTTTCACCACAAGCCTGTCAAGGTTTTTCAAATTCTAAAACAAATGAAGAAAACGTGCCAAAGAAAGGTGTTAGAAAAGGAAATCACTTGTCTTACTGCTTTTCCCCCCAAGATTGTCACATTTCACTTTTTAAATACACAACTAAAATTTTCAAAGATGTTTATCTTATTTATTCCAATTTACTCTAATTATTACTTTTTAAAAAAAAAATTTAGCTTCTGTTCTACAATAGAACTGAAATCCTCCCTAAAATGTCATCAAAGGCATTCTCTTTGCTCCCTCCAGTGGGTCCTGCCACGTGTGAGTTCCCCTGTGTTTTCATCACAGCATGTCACAGGGCTAACCATTCTCTTCTGGTTGTACACCCTGTTCTCTCCCTATTTTTCTCTTTCTGACATTGATAATTCACCTTCTTCTCTGAGTATCTTTCCCTTCCCATTCTCCAATTCAGATGTGTTCTTAGTGTTTGCATTTATGCCCTTTCTGTTCACTATTTCGTCCACATCATTCTAGTTGGGACCTCTCTGTCCGTGACTTCAACTCTCCATCCCAAATCTTTCATTCTCTTTTAAACTTTCATTCCCTAGATTTTACCTTATTCTTAAGGTAGTGAGTTCTAAACTGTCACTTTTATTTCCTCAGACATGCTACTGTTGCCTCCTAATTACTCTATTCTTAGAAATAGAGAATGGAAATGTAGACATGCATTTATTCTCTAAATTCTATTAGTCATCAATTCCTAGTCTGGAAAAGTATTTAGTATTTTTTGTTTTTGTTTAGTATTTTTATTACCCCTACCCTGCATCTTTCTGTCTCATTTTTAAAACAGATTTGTTGAAATATAAACCACATACCATACAATTCACCCATTTAAAGAATACAAGTCAGTAGTTTTGGTACTATTAATTTTCAAAATTGTGGCAAAATACATACAACATAAAATTTGCCATTTTGGTCCTTTTTAAGTATATAATCCAGTGGCATTAATTATTCGTTATGTCATACAGTAATCATCACCATGTATTTTCAACTCTGTGACCATGAAATAATACCTTCCCCCAGTCTCTCCTTTCCCTCGGGCCCCTGCTAATCTGTTAATCTATAATCTACTTTCTATGAATTTACCTATTCTAGGTACCTCATTAAATGGAATCATGTAATATTTGTTCTTCTTGCCTGTCTTATTTCACGTAGCATAATCTTTCCAAGGTTCATCCATGTTGCAGATGTATCAAAATGTCCTTTCTTCTCCTGGCTGAGTATTTCATTGTGTGCATATACCACTTTTTGCTTCTTCATTCATCTGCTGATAGACACTTGGGTTGTTTCCATCTCTTGGCAACTGTGAATAGTGCTGCAATGAACATTGGTGTACAAGTATCTCTCTCATCAAGTCCCTGCTTTCAATTCCTTTGGGCATATACCTAGGAATTGAATTGCTAAATAACATGTTTAGCTTTTTAAGAAGTGATCAAACAGTTTTTCATAGTGTCTGCAACGCGTTACACTCCCATGAGCAATGTATAGGGTGCACAACTTGTGCACATTCTTGGCAACACTTGTTATTTTCCTCTTTCTCCTCCATCACAGCCATCCTAGTGTCAAGTGGCATATTCGATTATTATCATCAGATTCCTGGATTATTATAATCGTCACTTAACTGATGTCTCTACTTTCATATTTCTTTCTTTATATATATGGCACTGTAATGCTATATTTCCTTACATGCAAAAAAAAAAAATCATCTGACCAATAACTTTTGATGAGTTGGCTGCTCATTACCTTTTGAAAAAAAGAAGTCTAAACTCTACTGGACTATAATATTTGCCATTTTCTTGGTCCTAATCTACCCTACATGTAAATGGGGAGAAAAATATCATGTATATTGTCAGATATTTGGAAAGAATTAAGATTGTGTAACTTGGGTGGTACCTGTGGCTCAGTGGGTAGGGTGCTGGCCCCATACACTGAGGGTGGCGGGTTCAAACCCAGCCCCGGCCAAACTGCAACAACAACCACAACAAAAATAGCCAGTGGTATAGGTACATCATGGAATATTATGCAACCATAAAGAAAGATGGAGACTTTACCTCCTTCATGTTTACATGGATGGAGCTGGAACATATTCTTCTCAGCAAAGTATCTCAAGAAAGGAAGAAAAAGTATCCAATGTATTCAGTCTTACTATGAAATCAATTTATAGCTTTTTTATGAACCCAATTATCGCCCAAGAAGAAGGGGAAAGGGGAGAGGGAGGGGAGTGGGGAAGGATGGGTGGAGGGAGAGTAATTGGTGGGATCACATCTATGGTGCATCTTACAAGGGTACATGTGGAATTTACTAGGTGTAGAATATAAATGTCTTAACATAATAACTAAGAAAATGCCATGAAGGCTATGTTAACCAGTTTGATGAAAACATTTCAAATGGTATATAAAACAGCACATTATACCCTATGATTGCATTAATGTACATAGCTATGATTTAATAAAAAAAAATTGTCAGGTGTTCTGGCAGGTGCCTATAGTCCCAGCTGCTCAGGACGTTGAGGCAAGAGAATCACTTAAGCCCAGGAGTTGGAGGTTGCTGTGAGCTGTAACACTACAGCACTCTACAGAGGGCAATAAAGTAAGACTCTGTCTCTTAAAAAAAACAAGATTGTGTAACTCATATTGTGTGCTCAGTAAATGCTACTGCTGAGGAAGTAACATCACCCTAATTGTAGATGAGGGACATGAAATCCTTAAAAGGTAAATAATAATAGTTTAACCAAGACTAATTGCTTAGTCTGAGCCAAAGTCAGGGTTTTCAGCCTGCCAGACTCTGTTCTGAATAAACTAACCCCCTGAATTGTTCTACAGTTCCACATAGAATTTTGAAATAAGGTTGATTTACGTCCAGAGGAAACTTCAATAGCCAGATAGTCCTGCTGTCCCTGGTTGAAGATTCAGTGTTTGGTTTAGGTCCAGATGTAGAGCATTTGCAAAATCCCTGCCTTATCCTGATAACCTCCTGTCTCGTGTTACCTTGCCAGAGCCTTGGAAATGTTATGCCTTACTTCAGCAGCTATTTTAGACACATCAATGAAAAGTATTCCTCTGTACATATTTGACTTCACACTTAAGGAAGCCCCCTCCTCGCCTGTGCGGCTCTTCCTTTGCTTCCTCTTTCTATAATCATGCTCTACTGTGAGTGGTCCAGCCTCAGTGATGTTTTTTGCCCCAATCCTCTTTCTTTGTGAATATTTTTGAATTTTGCTCTGACATTATATTTAAGCCACCAAACTATCTTTCTTTTATCTTTCCAATGGAGGGATTCAATGGAGCAGGGTTCTTTAGCAAGTAATCCTCCCAGACTGGGGGCAACTGATCAAGAGGAATGCAAGAAAGAAATGCAATCCAAATAGGTAATAGTCTCTGATTCAAGTTATTTTTGCCTCTTCCTTGATGGTTTTACAAATCTTTGTCTTATTTACACAGTAAGCTCAAAGAATTGAAGCTGCTTTGTTTTCCATGTTCAGAGCAGCTCCAAGCATGCTGTCAACTTTTAATTATTTACGCATGATAACAATAAAAACAACACCAGCAGCAACAAGCAAACGCTGCCATCTGCTACTGCATCACGGTTACCACGGGTACGTTTTTGCGGCCAGCTGTTCTGGAGGTACTTAACTTTTTCTTGCACTGTTTTCTTTCCATTTGAGGGCACAGGGGCCTGAAAACATTTTTAGAATTTGTTCCCCTACTAGTATGCTGTTAATTTCCATATTATCATCTTATAGCTCTAATATTCTAAGCTCTATGTCATATTTGAAAACTCCACTTGAATACTTTTAAGATTTTCCCATATCCTTTTTACCCAGTGGGGATTAGAACTGCCAAAAGTGTTCCAGATGGCTTTGCACCAGCCTGTGTAAAGCAGTGTTCCTGCTGCCTCAGTCTCACAAGTGAGTGGCCTCATCAGAAACCCAAAGCTGGCCGCCCTCTCCCACCGGCAGGCCTCTGCCAGCATGAGAGGATGGGAGGAGCAGAGCTCTAGACCACTGGATTTTAAATCAGTAACATCTGCACATCTGTTCACTCAACCTCCTGATGCAGAGCAAAGATGGCTTTTTTTTTGTTACCTTCATTAAAGATCAAGTCAGCTTTACTTTTCCTCTGTTTTATCCTGTGTTTAGTAGACAGTCTCTTGAGATTTGAACTTCACTGAAGCTTTTTGTAACCAAAATTGGAAGCCAGTTGGTGACAAATCATCTAGCTTCAACTGTTTTAAGAAGGATTAAGTGGATAATACTTGAAATATTTTTCCAGCAACTTTTTTTTCTAGAAAGGTGAATGTTACAGTAAAATGTGATTTCATTTAAATTAAATTAGATCCTTCACAATAGTATTAAAACTTTCAGAAGTAAATATGTCCTTACTGTAAATGAAAGTTTCATAGTTCAGATTATTATGATACTTCAGTATAAAGCTGGAGAGACAGGTCTGCCACATTTTATAGGGGCAAAGGGGAAACTTTCCACCCACCCTGCCCTTGGAAGTTTTACTGAAATATCAACTCATAAAAAGTCATATTCATAAGAGAAAAGGCATACCAATTTATTAGTACCACGTACATGAGGAAAATCCGAGTGATTGTCCCATATCCCAACAGGGTACAGATATGATAGACTCTGCTTCTTAAGGGAAAGGGAGTTGGGGATGTATGGATAATTTCGGGGGGTAGTAATTGATTTTTAGGAGAATCAGTGGGCTTGCAGAGCATACATGGTCTGGGACAAAGTCTTCTGAGCTCACAGGGCAGGGAATGGTTTGTTACAAAAGTCTAGCCAAGATGGGTATGGTGGCTCACGCCTGTAATCCTAGTACTCTAGGAGGCTGAGGCAGGTGGATTGCCAGAGCTCAGGAGTTCAAAAACAACCTGAACAATATGAGACCCCATCTCTAAAAATAGCCAGGTGCTGTGGCACCTATAGTTCCAGCTGCTTAAGAGGCTGAGATAAGAGGATTGCTTGTGCCCAAGAGTTTGAGGTTGCTGTGAGCTGTGATGCTCTGGCACTCTACCAAGGGTGACAAAGTGAAACTCTGTCTAAAAAAACAAACAAACAAAGAAAACACCCCCAAAACAAAAGTGTATCCAGCTCTGTTGCCAGGCTTTCTTTCTGTGATACGGTTTCAGTTAATGAAAACTCAGAGATGAAGGGACCAGAGGTCATTGTTTGCTTCTTTGGTAAATCTGGACTTCAGGCAAATAAGAAAACTTCAGTGAAAAATTTTATCCTGTGTTTTGGGAGAGGTAGAGGATTAAGAGGGTAAGGAAGGATTAAGAGAGGGCAGGAGGTCAGAAAGACCCTGAGGCTCATTTTTCAATTCGGCATATTTTGGGGTATTGGTTTCTGAGCCCCAATAATTTAAGAATTATTTCAAGTAAATTCACAGCTGAACATAGTCCTAGAGGCTATTCAATTTTGGGGGACATTATTTTGTCTGTGGCACAATTAAAAACAATGAAATAGTGAAGCATGCTGTTACAGGGTTCCCTCTGGAACTGCTGATACATTTGCAAGAGTCTCAAGACTGCTCTGAGATCATATTACTCCCCTAAATTTTCTAGTCTGTCATACCCACACTTTCCCCCAATATGGTCTCCAAAGATTTTGCTTTTGGACTTCAGCAAGAAAATAAATGTCATTAGGTGACAGCTCTCTCTATTCTCATCCTTTTACTTTACGTTTTACAAGTAGCTCTACTTGTACTTAGCTACTTATTTTCTAGTTCTCAGAATGAAGCCTGTGTCCCCGTTTCTTTCCAGTGGAAATTCTTTCACTGTGATTTTGGCAGCAGAAAAGATTGGGGCTGGGGTCAGCCAGACTTTTTATGACTTGCTAGCTGCCTCCTGTTGGGTTGGTTGCTTTATTTCTCTATTGCCGTTAGGGATTGAGATAGGGCTCGAATATGTTAGCTAACAATGAATTCCAAAGTATCTCACATCTTCCAGGGCCTTCTTTTCTCAAGCACCTCTTATTTCTTAGAGATATGTCTTCTCTCTTCCTTGGCTTCTACATTGGTGAGCAAACATACTCATATTTTCTGTTTCTGAAAAACAAATAAAAATTAAACATGGAATCTATTTGTTTTTGTTTTGTTTTTAATTAAATCATAGCTGTGTACATTAATGCAATCATGGGGTACAGTGTGGTGTTTCAAATACAATTTGAAATATTTTAATCAAACTGGTTAACATAGCCTTCACAGCATTTTCTTAGTTATTGTGTTAAGACATTTATATTCTGCATTTAGTTAGTTTCATGTGTACCCTTGTAAGATGCACCATAGGTGTGGTCCCACCAATTACCCTCCTACCACCCAGTCTACCGCTTCCCCTCCCCTCCCTTTCTACATATTCTTGAGCTATAATTGGGTTATAGCCTTCATATGAAAGCTATAAATTAGTTTCATAGTAGGACTGAGTAAATTGGATACTTTTTCTTCCATTCTTGAGATACTTTGCTAAGAAGAATATGTTCCAGCTCCATCTATGTAAACATGAAGGAGGTAAAGTCTCCATCTTTCTTTAAGGCTACATAATATTCCATGGTGTACATATACCTCAATTTATTGATCTATTTGTGGGTCAATGGGCACTTGGGCTTCTTCCATGACTTAGCAATTATAGTTGGGCTGCAATAAACATTCTGGTACAAATATTTTTCTTATAGTGTGATTTTTGGTCTTTTGGATATATACCTAGTAGAGAAATTGTAGGATCTAATGGCAGGTCTATTTTTAGTTCTCTCAGTGTTCTCCAAACAACTTTCCAAAAGGAATGTGTTAGTTTGCATTCCCACCAGCAGTGTAGGAGAGTTCTCTTTCTCCACATCCATGCCAACATCTTTGGATTTGGGATTTTGGATATTGGCTAATCTTACTGGAGTTAGATGATATCTCAAAGTAGTTTTGATTTGCATTTCTCTGATGATTAAGGATGGTGAACATTTTTCATATGTCTGTAGGCCATGCCACTGTCTTCTTCAGAGAAGTTTCTCTTCAAGTCCCTTGCCCACCCCGAGATGGGATCACTTGTTCTTTTCTTGCTAATACATTTAAGTTCTCTGTGGATTCTGGTTATTAAACCTTTGTCGGAGACATAACCAGCAAATATCTTCTCCCATTCTGAGGGCTGTCTGCTTGCTTTATTTATTGTGTTCTTGGCTGTGCAGAAGCTTTTTAGTTTGATTAGGTCCCAATAGTGTATTTTGATGTTGCTTCAATTGCCTGGGGTGGGGGGGGTCCTCCTCATAAAATATTTGATCAGACAAATTTCTTCAAGAGTTTTCCCTGAACTTTCTTCTAGTATTTTTATAGTTTCATGTCTTAAGTTTAAATCTTTAATCCAGTGAGAGTCTATCTTAGTTAATGGTGAAAGGTGTGGGTCTAGTTTCAGTCTTCTACAGGTCGCCA
>CAUYTI010101815.1:0-12249 GCA_963575145.1 Galago senegalensis | reverse complement strand
GCCTCCCAAGTAGCTGGGACCACAGGCGCCCGCCACAACGCCCGGCTATTTTTTGGTTGCAGCCGTCATTGTTGTTTGGCGGGCCCGGGCTGGGGATTCGAACCCGCCACCTTAGGTGTATGTGGCTGGCGCCTTAGCTGGTTGAGCTATAGGCGCCGAGCCACATCCCCATATTCTTAGGCTAGAATTAGATTGTAGCTTTCATTTGAGATCTATAAATTAGTTTCATAATAGGGCTGTGTACATTGGATACTTTTTCTTCCATTCTTGTGATACTTTGCTGAGAAGAACATTTTCCAGTTCCATCCGTGTAAACATGAAGGAGGTAAAGTCTCCATTTTTCTTTAGGGCTGCATAGTGTTCCATGGTGTACATATACCACAGTGTATTGATCCATTTGTGGATCTATGGGCACTTGGACTTCTTCCATGACCTGGCAATTATGAATTGGGCTGCAGTAAACATTCTGATACAAATATCTTTATTGTAATGTGATTTTTGATCTTCTGGGTATATACCTAATAAAGGAATTGTAGGATCGAATGGAGGTCAATTTTTAGTTCTCTATCTGCCCTTATTTTTCTTTTTCTTTTTTTTTTTTTTTGAGATGGAGCCTCAAGCTATCCCCCTGGGTAGAGTGCTGTGGCATCATAGTTCACAGCTACCTCAAACTCTTGGGGTCAAGGGCTCCTCTTGCCTCAGCCTCCTGAGTAGTTGGGACCTCAGGTGCCTGCCACAGTACCCAGCTAGTTTTTCTATTTTTAGGAGGGATGTGGTTTCACTTTTGCTCGAAAGCAGTCTACCTGCCTTGGCCTCCCAGAATGTTAGGATTACAGGTGTAAACCACCTTGCCTGGCTTATCTCATTTTTAATATATAGTATTGGTACATATTTATGGGATACATGTGATATTTTGTTACATGTATAGACTATAATGATCAAGTTAGTATTTGGGGGTGTCCATTATCTTGAATATTTATCATTTCTATGTGTTAGAAGTATTTCAAATCTTCTTATAGCAATTTTGAAATATACACTTTCAGCTCGGTGCCTGTGGCTCAAGCGGCTAAGGCGCCAGTCACATACACCTAAGGTGGCGGGTTCGAATCCAGCCTGGGCCCGCCAAACAACAATAATGGCTGCAACCAAAAAATAGCCGGGCATTGTGGTGGGCGCCTGTGGTCCCAGCTACTTGGGAGGCTGAGGCAGGAGACTCGTTTGAGCCCAGAAGTTGGAGGTTGCTGTGAGCAATGAAGCCATGGAACTCTACCCAGGGGGACAGCTTGAGGCTCTGTCTCCAAAAAAAAAAAGAAATATACACTTTCCCCCCACTTTACTGGACCTTATACTGTCATCTACAGTATATATTTTTTTTAACCACAGTCACCCTACTCTATTTTTTTCTTTATTTTTTTTTTTGAGACAGTTTCACTTGGTCATCCTCAGTAGAGTGTTGTGGCATCATAGCTCACAGCAATTTCAGACTCTTGGGTGATCGTCTTGCCTTAGCCTCCCAAGTAGCTGGGACTACAGGAGCCTGCCACAATACCTAGCTATTTTTATTTTTACTAATTTATTTATTTATTTATTTATTTTGAGACAGAGTCTCAAGCTGTTGCCCTGAATAGCATGCGGTGGCATCACAGCTCATAGCAACTGCCAACTCAAGTGATCCTCTTGCTTCAGTTTTTCTATTTTTTATTTTTTGAGGTAGTCTTAAGCTGTCGCCCTGGGTAGAGTGCTATAGCATCACAACTCACAGCAACCTCAAACTCTTGGGTTTAAGCAGTACTCTTGCCTCAGCCTCCCAAGTAGCTGGGACTATAGGTACCTACCATAATGCCCGGCTATTTTTTTATTGTAGTTGTCATTGTTGTTTGGTGGGTCCAGACTGGATTGAACCTGCCAGCTCTGGTGTATGTGGCTGGCGCCTTAGCTGCTTGAGCTACAGTTTTTCTTATTTTTTTGTAGAAAATAGTGTTTATTTTATTATTATTTTTTGCAACTTTTGACCTGCCACCTCTGGTACATGGGGCTGGTGCCCTACTCCTTGAGCCATAGGCACTGCCCTAGTTTTTCTGTTTTTAGTAGAGATGGGGGTCTTACTTTTGCTCTGGCTAGTCTCAAACTTGTGAGTTTAGGCAATCCACCAGCCTCTGCCTCCCAAAGTACTGGGATTATAGGCAGGAACCAACATACCTGGCCACCCTACTCTGCTGTTGAATGTTAGAATTCTTTCTATCTAACTGTATGTTTGTACTCATTAACCAACCTTTGTTTACTCCACCCCAACCCTATCATTCTACTCTACACTTCTATGAAAACCACTCTTAGCTCCCACTTCATGAGTGAGAACGTGTGATATTTTTCTTTCTGTGCCTGACTTACTTCACTCAAAATAATGATCTCTAGTTCCTCCCCTTTTGCTGCAAATGACATGATTTCCTTCTTTTATATGTCCAAATAGTGTTCCATTGTGTATATATACCAAATTTTCTTTATCCATTCATCTATGATGGACACTTAGTTTGATTCAGTATTTTTGCTGTTGTGAGTAATGTTAAAAAATATGAAACACTTCACAAATTTACATGTCATCCTTGTGCCGGGCCATACTAATTTGCATATATTGTTCTGATTTTAGTATATGTGCTGCCAAAGTGAGCACCAGATTCTGTATTTTAAAAATTCTGTAGAGAAGCTTTGTTGAAAGTTTTTATAATTCTAAATAAATTGTATCTCTTGAATTTCTCTTCTATGGAATCTATGTAGCCATTGGAACATCACATTTAGGAAACCCCTGTTAATATTTGTGCCATCCTAAGTCAAATTGGAATTTTGAGGGGCTCTCAGCAACCGTGAACCAAGCAACCTCACTAGGTAAAAGTAGAAAAGGAGTTTCAAGCACCATGGTTGGGTGTCAAGTGATTGGTGGTCTCAGCTTTTTAGCTTGTCATCTATAAGAATAGCCTTTTCTCATTTTTTTATAGATTAAGAATTTTTTGGCTCGGTGCCTGTGGCTCATCAGCTAGGGCACCAGCCACATATAACAGAGCTGGTGGGTTCAAATCCAGTCTGGGCCTGCTAAAGAACAATAACTACAATAAAAAAATAGCCAGGCATTGTGGTGGGCGCCTGTAGTCCCAGCTACTGGGGAGGCTGAGGCAGGAGAATGACTTAAGCCCAAGAGTTTGAAGTTGCTGTGAGCTGTGACACCACGGCATTCTCCCAAGGGCAACAAAGTGAGACTCTGTCTCAAAAAAAAAATTTTTTTTAACCACCTAGCTGCATCATCTTAACTTGGGAAAAGACTTCATTTTAAGACCTATATGAAAGCAGAACTATTGGCTAAAATTTCTCAATCTTGTTCTGTTGTGGTAATCATTTGAAGGATGTATGTATGCTTACCCATATTAATCAAGTTCATTGGTTTCTGCTAAAGCTCTAATAGGAATAGAATAGCAAGCTGGTATATGTCTATTCAAAGTGAAATCTTTATTTCACAAGCATCTGATAGATCTTTGCCACAGGACTTTAAATTAGGAGCACTGGATTAGGTGTGAAATAGTCTCTGTATAGTTTCTGAAAACAAAATTTTTTTTTTTGAGGCAGAGTCTTACTTGGTTTCTCTCTGTAGAGTGCTTGGGTCATAGCTCACAGCAACCTCAAACTCTTGGGCTCAAGAGATTCTCTTGCCTCAGCCTCCCAAGTAGCTGGGACTATGGGTGCTTGCCACAACATTTGGCTATTTTTAGAGACGGGAGTGGGGGTTGTCTGGCTTTTGCTGAGGCTGGTCTTGAACTCCTGAACTCAAGCAGTCCACTCACCTTGGCTGCCCAGAGTGATAGGATTACAGGTGTGAGCCACTGTGCCTGGACTAATTATTTCTGTTTTAGCATATTCATTCTAGTTTTTTTCCATGCATAGAAGTATTTTCCATAGTTCATTTTTATTGCTGAATATATTCTATTGTGCATATATACATGGGAATTTGTTTATTTACTTCAGATGGACATTTAGGTTGTTTTCAGTTTTTTGCTATTATGAATGAGGCTGCAATAAATATTTCTGCACAAGTCTTGATGTGGACATATTTTTATTCATCTTGAGAAAATACAAAGGAGTAATTGTTAAATTATAAGGTAAATACATGTATAATTTTTAAAGAAATTGCTAAAGTATTTAACCATCTTACACTCCTTCAGCAGTGTAAGATGAGAGTTGCACTTGCTCTTTGTTCCTTGCCTTGATATATTAGCCCTCTAATTAGTGTAAAGTGGTATCTCACGATTTTAATTTGTATTTCTCTGATGACTAATGATATTAAGCCTCTTTTCACCTGCTTATCAGGTCATTTGTAGATCATATTTGATAGAGTGTATGTTCAAGCTTCACCCTTCTTCCCCCTCTTTTTTTTTTTTTTTTGTTTATCTGTTCATCTTTTACATTGTTGATTTGTAGTTCTGTTAATATTCTGGATATGAATTCTTTTTTTTTTTTTTTTTGGAGACAGAGCCTCAAGCTGTCCCCCTGGGTAGAGTGTCGTGGCATTACAGCTCACAGCAACCTCCAACTCCTGGGCTCAAGCGAGTCTCTTGCCTCCGCCTTCCAAGTAGCTGGGACCACAGGCGCCCGCCACAACACCCGGCTATTTTTTGGTTGCAGCTATCATTGTTGTTTGGTGGGTCCAGGCTGGGGATTCGAACCCGCCACCTTAGGTGTACGTGGCTGGCGCCTTAGCCGGTTGAGCTATAGGCGCCGAGCTGATATGAATTCTTTATTAGATTTATGTGTTGCAAATACCTTTTCTGAGTCTGTGACTTATTTCCTTTTTTTTTGGAGACAGATTCTCACTATTTTACCCTTGGTAGAGTGCTGTCACGTCAGAGCTCATAGCAACCTCAAATTCTTGGACTTAAGCGATTGTCTTGCCTCAGCCTCCCAAGTAGCTAGGACTACAGGTGCCACAACGCCCGGCAATTTTTTGGTTGTAGTTGTCATTGTTTGGCAGGCCTGGACTGGGTTTGAACCACTAGCTCTGGTGTGTGTGGCTGGCACTCTAGCCACTAAGCTACAGTCTCTGAGCCTATTTCTTCATTTTCTTAATGCTATATTTTGGGGATCAGACTTTTTTTTCTTTTCTTTTTTTTTTTTTTTTGAGTCAGAGTCTTACTTTGTAGCCCTTGGTAGAGTGCTATCGTGTCACAGCTCACAGCAACCTCAAACTCTTGGGCTCAAGTGATCTCCTTGCCTCAGCCTCCTGAGTACCTGGGACTATAGGCGCCTGCCACAATGCCTGGCTATTTTTATTTTTACTTATTTATTTTTTTGAGATAGAGTCTTACTATGTTGCCCAGGGTATTAGGATTATAGGCATGAGCCACTGCACCTAGCCCCTATTATCATTTGAAAAGTACATACTATTATGACATAATTGACTTTTATAAGCCATGTTTTAAATAAGATATGGTCTAGAACAGTGGTTCTCAGCATATGATCCATGGATATACCCAAAGATTCTTTTATTGGGGGTCTGTGAAGTCAAAACTATTTTCATAGTAATACTATTATTTGGCTTTTTTTCTCTCATTCTCTAATAAGTGGAGACTTTCCAGAAATTTAGTGGAACTTTATAGAATTAACTATATGATGTGTGATGATAATGCTGTCAGACCCAATGGAATGTGTTTGTGATGTTTTGTATTTTCTAGAATTTCCTAAGGTGGTAGATTTAGTGTATAAATGTGTGCTTTCTCAGAGATTAATTCAGTTTTCAGTACTCAATATTATGTTTTTAGTAGCTATCTTTGGTTATACCTCCTGTAATCTGTAACCTCACTATAGTCCAGTATTCATTATTTTGTTTTTTTTTGTTTTTTTTTTTTTGAGACAGAGCCTCAAGCTGTCCCCCTGGGTAGAGTGCCATGGCATTACAGCTCACAGCAACCTCCAACTCCTGGGCTCAAGCGAGTCCCTTGCCTCCGCCTCCCAAGTAGCTGGGACCACAGGCACTCGCCACAATGCCCGGCTATTTTTTGGTTGCAGCCATCATTGTTGTTTGGCGGGTCTGGGCTGGGGATTCGAACCCGCCACCTTAGGTGTAGGTGGCTGGCGCCTTAGCCGGTTGAGCTATAGGCGCCGAGCCAGTATTCATTATTTTGAAATTCTGAAGTTTTCTTTGAGCTTCTGTGAAAATACAAGAAGTATAATTTGTTGCCTTTCACAATTAAATATTTAGAGCATTTCCCAGTTTTAATGTGTGTTCATCAAATACTGATATATACAACCCATATAAATAAAAGCTGTTTTGAGATCCTCAGTAAATGTGAAGAGTATAAGGAAACCAAAAAGTTTGAAAACTTCTGGAATAGGGGCTAGAATGTAGACTTCTTAATAGCTAGACTTGAGTTTGAACCCCACTTTGGTTACTTGTTAAGTTATTTTGGCTCAAGTCACTTAATGTTTTTGATTGTTTCTTTATGACTAAAATTGTTTTACAATTTTACCTCAAGGTTGTCGTGAGTATTAAATGGGCTTGAAAGTGCTAGTGTACAGGAGGCATTCATGTTAACTGTTGTAATAGAAGATGTGGTAACATCTAGCCATAGCATTTCTGAGCAATTAACCTGTATAAAAGTAAATTAAGTCCTTGTTTTCATTCTGCTCTTGCCCATGCCTCTAGAACTTTTCTTAGTTAAATGCGTTTTATTTTTCAAACAAACAAGGAAGTTCTTGAAAATAGTGTCTCTTTCCTATTTTTTGTGTTCTGTTTTGTATGTAGTCAGGCTGTTGTAAGTACTCAAGACATGGGTGTCCTAGTACAGAGGCCAGGGAACACAGAGGCTTAGACTCCCCATGAAGAAGATGGTGGGGAAAGAGCTGTTTATGTCCCTGTTCTGATTCTTTACTTTGCCTCTCTTAGGAACTTCCTTCCACTACTGAACAGGCTCCCTAAGAAATATGATGGTGGATAAACTAAAATTTATTAAATCATTTCAGTTTCTTTGGTAAGTCTGTTTCTCTTAGCTGTATGAAACTCTAACATAATTGGCTTACTTCTTACCAAAGTTTCTCTCATTATACCCCATTTAAACCTCTTCACATGAAAGAATGGAAGTTTAGGGAATTTGAAGCTCAGAGTGGCTGTACCTATACCCAGACCCACTTTTTTTTTTTTTTCAGACAGTCTCTCTCTGTTGCCCAGGCTAGGGTACAGTGGCATCATCATAGGTCATTGCAACCTCAAACTCCTGGAGTTAAGTGATCATCCTGCCTCAGCCTCTGAAGTAACTACGCCTGGCTAATTTTTCTACTTTTTTGTAGACACTGGGTCTCACTCTTGCTCAGGCTAGTCTCAGTCCTGATCTCAAGCATTGTTCCCACCTCAGCCTTCCAGAGTGCTAGGCTTATAGGCATGAGCCACTGCATCTGCCCCAGCCCTACTTCTTATTTTAATCCCTTTATCTTCTCATTATATAGTTAAACATAATAAAAAGGGTCATCACTAAAAGTGAATTTTTTATTACAGATATAGGAATTTTAGCTTGATTGAAGGTGATTTCATAATGTTTTAGATGTGATACTTAAGTCTAAAGAAATTTAGCAAATATGTGATCATTAACTTTAATTTTTAGTTTCTCAGGTGGCTTGAGGTAACTATTAAGTATTGCTTTCCTATTGGGCTTTTAATTTTTTTTAGATTAATATGAGGGTAGAAAAGATTAGGTCATAACATTTGCATTTATTAGGTGAGGTCTCTGTTGTAGTTGTGCCCCTCACCCAAGAGGTATCCCATATGCCCCTACATTGTGCCTGTTCAGTGAGAGCTCACCAATCTATTGGACTTTTTTAATGATGTGAGTTAGCTTACCACACTCTTAGAGTTACATTCTTATAAAGACATGGTTTTTTTTTTTTTTGTTTTTTTTTTTTTTTTGAGACAGAGTCTCAAGCTATCCCCCTGGGTAGGGTGCCGTGGCTTCACAGCTCATAGCAACCTCCAACTCCTGGGCTCAAGCGAGTTTCCTGCCTCTGCCTCCCAAGTAGCTAGGACCACAGGCGCCCGCTACAATGCCTGGCTATTTTTTGGTTGCAGCCATCATTGTTGTTTGGTGGGCCGGGGCTGGATTTGAACCTGCCACCTTAGGTGTTTGTGGCTGGCACCTTAGCCACTTGAGCCACAGGCACTGAGCCAAAGATATGGTTTTCTATGCCTTAACTTCAGTTGGCACAGATGGGGTGACTGCAGACTTAGAAAGCAAGCTGTCTTGCCAGGACAGGAATGTAGTGGTGATGGGGGAGGAGGAGTGTATGTTTTTGTGGGGAGTAATTTAGAGAACAAGCTCTTGGTCTTAGGCCAGTTCCCTAAAACTTATACTCTTGAATGTGAAGTTTCTTAAATCTCAAGTGTGGTAGTTTGTAAAAGAGGTCACATGTTGATGAAGAGGTTGACCTTTGTGAATCAGAACATTAATCATAGCTCTAGAGAGAAGTACCATGGAGGAAATCACAAGAGCGGTATATCAACACTGGAAATAGGTGCATTTATATAATATCTTCTGGTTTTGGGTGACTGCTTGCTGTCTCCCTAAACTCAAAGACTTGGGAGAAATAGCATGTGTGACACATTTCATGGTTTATATCATTTACTGAGCAAATGTCTAGAGTTAGTGTTTTTCAGGACAAGCTGTCCTTTCAGGTTCATAATACCTTTCTCATCTGGCAAAAAGGAAGGTCATTCATATTTCCCCTTTAGATTCAAAGTAAACTTCTGGGGCTCTTTTTCTGTATATTGTCCTTATATAACAAATAATCCTTACCTTCTAGGAACTAAATTGGCATGGCCTGTACCACGTATCATACTAATGACTTACCATTGCATCAGTTACAGATGATGGTGGAAAAACTAGGCATTATCTTTGTTTCTGTGTTCTGGGTGTCTTTTGCTATAGAAACAAATAAGGCAGTAAACAGAAGTGTTCAGGGAGCATTTGATTCTTGGTGAATGTTTGATTGGCTAATGAAAATAAAGTTAAGAAATTGGCTGATGTGAGGGAGAAACCGAATATTTCTGAGTTATTATGGTTTCCATTTTTGGTAGATAGTGTTTATGTGTGTGTTGTGGGGTGCTTTAAAGATTATTTCTTAGTGACTAGGCCTTCTAAAATCCCCTTCTTTTCTGCTCTAGAAGTTACATAATTAGAAAAAGCAAACATGTTACTTTTCTTTTGAGTTATGATTTCATTTAGTTCAGACTAATTTTTAAATGTCAAATACAGTAGAACCTCTATAGTTGACTACACTGATCACCTCCTTAAGTTGACCTAATTTTCATAGAGCAGACATGCACCACATGGACATATCAGTACAGTAGGCCTACTTCCTTATTTTGACCACCTCTGACCAATTTGACCAGTTTGTTATAGTCCTTCAGATGGTCAGCTTCAGAGGTTCTACTGTATTAAGAGTGTTAAGTCTTCATAGTGTTCTGGGACTACAAAAAGGAAGTGAAGATTTGAAAGAGTGAGATGGAAAGTAGAGTGAGGAATTACACGCTTTACTTCACAGTTACTCAGAAAATATAACCCTAAGGTATGGCCTGGATATTGACAAATACTGTTACTTCCAATTTCTCTGGTGGTTTAATTGATAAGAACATTGCATTTTGATAGATGTTTTAATACTGTGAATTATTGTCTTGCAGTTACCCAAGGAGAAGAGTATATTTTAGTAAATATCTTTGAGGTAACAGCATGTCCTGTACATATAATATCTACACTCGAATTACATCACTTCAAGCTGGTGTTGAGATGCCTTATCCTCACCTTGAATTTCAGGGGACAGTTTCTCCTTCTGCAGAATTGTAGTGTTATCTTGGTTAAATGTGCAGCAAACACACCAAACAGTTGTTTGTACCAAATGGTACATAGGAAATCAGGCAATGGGCTTGGTACGCATGGTTAGGGCACCAGCCAAATACACCAGGGCTAGCGGGTTTGAACCCAGCCTGGGCCTACTAAGCAACAAAGACAGCTACAACAAACAAAAAGCCGGGTGTTGTGGTGGGCGCCTATAGTACCAGCTTCTCAGGAGGGTGAGGCAAGAGTTTGAGGTTGCTGTGGCTGTGTGGTGCCACAGCACTCTACCCAGAGCAATAAAGTGAGACTCTGTCTCAAAAAAAAAAAAAACACACACCATTAGAGATTTTAGCACTTAAACTCATTTCTTGACCCAGTTGGTTTTGTGATGGGTATATTTGTGGTCAGGGTGAATGTATCCTGACTCTTTTAGGGGATTTTAGAATCATTTTGAATGTAGTAGCTATTCGGCACTAGTGTCAAGGGCAACTCCTAGGGAAAAGTTCACTTTGTTTTGCATATTCCTCTCTCTTGAGCATTCTGCTTTCATACCTGTCTTTTTATTTTTATTTATTTTATTTATTTTTCTAGAGAGTGTCTTGCTCTGTTTCCCAGGCTAGAGTATAGTGGCATGATGATAGCTAGCCGTAACCCTGAACTACTGGTTTCAAGTGATCCTCCTGTCTCAGCCTCCCAACTAGCTGTGATTACAGGTGAGCACCACTATGCCCAGATAATTTTTAAACACTTTCTGTAGAGCTGAGGCCTTGCTATATTGCCTAGATTGATCTCAAATTCCTGGACTGAAGCAATCCTCCAACATTGATGTCCCAAAATGCTGTGATTATAGGTGCTTGCTACTATGCCTGGCCCTTCTTTTTATTTTTATTTATTTACTTATTTTCATTTATTCAATTTTTTGAGACAGAGTCTTACTTTGTCACCCTGGGTAGAGTGCTATGGCTTCATAGCTCACAGCAACCTCAAACTTTTGGGTTTAAGTGATTCTCTTGCTTCAGCTTCCCAGGTAGCTGGGACTATAGGTGCCTGCCACAATACCTGGGTGTTTTTTTTGTTGTAGTTGTCATTGTTGTTTGGCAGGCTTGAGCCAGGTTTGAACCCACTAGCCTCGATGTATGTGGCTGGTGCTCTAGCTACTGAGCTACAGGTGCTGAGCCTGGCCTTTTTTTTTTTTTTTTTTTGGCTCTTATTTAAAAAAATTTTTTTAATTTCTTTTTTTTCAGGACCTGCTGTATGCTTATTTATTCTTATTTATTTTTTTGATTTTGTTCTTGAGACAGAGTCTCACTTTGTTGCTCTGGGTAGAGTGCTGTGGTGTCACAGCTCACAGCAACCTCAGACTCTTGGGTTTAGGTGATTCTTTTGTCTCAGCCTCCCAAGTAGCTGGGACTACAGGCGCCCGCCACAACATCCAGCTATTTTTAGAGAGGAGGTCTTGCTCTGGCTCAGGCTGGTCTTGAACCTGTGAGCTCAGACAATCCACTCACCTCTCAGAATGCTAGGATTAGAGGTGTGAGCCACTGAGCCCAGCCTGCTTATTTATTTTTAAATAAAATTAAAGTTAAGTGTGCGTAAACTTATTCCCGAATCTATAGATGATGCATTCCATTTATGGCTTATATTATCTTATTGGAATTGCCATGTTCTGTTTATGTTTTTTATATATGGAAACTGTTCCTTGAGCACAGTGGCTAATGCCTGTAATCCCAGAATTTTGGGAGGCCAAAGTGGGGGGATAGCTTGAGTACAGGATAAGACCCCGTCTCTACAAAAAGAAAAAAACCAAAAGAAAAACCAAGAACTATTCTGTATATGAACTGTTGATCTCTGTAGAAACTGAGCTGGGATTATACATGTGAGACACCATGCTGGGCTAAGCAGTTATGTTAAAACTAAACTCTTTGCCTCTGAACTCAGGGCTCTAACTGTTGAGGGGCAAAAAGTTTTACCTAGGTCACAAGGTAAAATCTGACCTCAAGGTTTAGTCACTGTGTTTTTGTACTGCCATGGGGTATTCCCATTTAAAATCCTTCATGAAGTATAATAAAATTATTAAACTTTCTAAAGTTTGTAAGCTTTGTCTTAGAAAAGTATTTTTAACATATATTTTATTAATATAGAGATACTGAGAAATCCAGTTAGGTGAGGGGAAAGCCAAAAAAAGTTTGAAGAGACCACTGCTATAGAGGAGTGTCCATAGTCCTTGGAACTTGGTATGTGTTCAGTAAAATTTTTTTTTTTTTTTTGAGACAGAGCCTCAAGCTATCCCCCTGGGTAGAGTGCCATGGCATTACAGCTCACAGCAACCTCCAACTCCTGGGCTCAAGCGAGTCTCTTGCCTCCGCCTCCCAAGTAGCTGGGACCACAGGCG